>JAASFN010000549.1:0-18120 GCA_023333795.1 Globisporangium rhizosaccharum | reverse complement strand
CCAGCACCAGCACCAGCACCAGCACCAGCACCAGCACCAGCACCAGCGCCAGCGCCAGCGCCAGCGCCAACGCCAGTGGCAGCACCAGTAGAGACGAAGAAGCAGGCAGCAAAGCCTGCGGCACCAGCACCGAAGGTACGTGCATGCGCGGATGCCCATGTTAGAGTTATTGGTTTGGCTTGCACTTGGCTGTTGCCACCCACGACGCACAGTCACCTGATGCGCTTGCTGCTGCGTATGTGGCTCATAGGCAGAGCCAAAGCCGAAAGCTGCTGCAAACACAGCGAAGCCACCGCCACCGGTACGTCGTCTTGACTTGTCACTGTCATTCGCACGAGCCGTTGTCCAGGAGCTCACAGTCGATGCGTCTCGTATGCGAATTGTGACGTCCGTACAGCAGACGAGTGCGCCACCCGCGAAAGCGAATGGCACGAGCGCAGTGCCGTCTCCACAGCAGCAGCAGCCGCCGCAAGGGACGGACTTGGGAGCAATCTACGCACCGACGCACGTCAAGATCACGCGCGCAGACGGCCAAGTACGCTCTCTTACTCTCACTCGCACACTCGTATGATGCTCAACCACAGGGGTACCAGTCGCTAAGCCAGTCTCTCTTTCTCACTTGCTCTCTTGCTCTCCAGATGACGCGGACGATCGCTGTGTCGGAGATGATGGACCAGCTCTACCTCTTTGGGCAGCAGAACACGCAGCTCCGCATCGTCCAGGAGCAGCTCACGGTACATGCACTGCTATCGTACTGAGCGACTCTTGTCTTTCGACTGACAAACTGACGCGTTCATGTGTCGTGATGATGGCAGGTGGCGAACCGCAGCATGCAGGAGCGACTGCAGCGCGACGCCGAGGTCATTCAGACGCTGCAGAACGAAGTCACGATGTTCCGTCAAATGTGCCTGAACCTCCAAGCTGAGGTGCGTCCTGTGGCTCGTGCAGTGCGATATGCGTTAGTGGCTCTGCTGTCGATGATCAGTCACTCATGAGCGTATGATGATCTATGGCGACAGGTATCGATGTTCCGCTCTGCGGCATCGGGGCCAGCAAAGCCGCCGTCTGCGACTGCGCACCGCCCACCGCCAGGCATGTAGACGCCATGGTGCAGGGTAGTAGATTGGTCCGACAGTGTCGACTGCAGAGTGCATGGCGAGTGTGAGTGAGGACGTATGTAGTTCTGGTGGCTGTGGCCGTGGCGACACGTCCTGTGGAAGCGACGAGTACGATACGCCTGCTGCTCGCACACAGATCGTCAGCCCCACACACGCACGAACTCTCGCACTTGCAAGCATATGCAGACGACGCCATGTCGGCGAATAGAGCGACTTGGTCCGACCCTCTTCTTGCCGGTTGTGTCTGTCCATCGAGAAGAGTTTCCATCGACACTCGAGAGACGCTTGCTCTCTCTATCGCTCTCGCTCCATGCCATGCGCGCTGTTCGTGTCCCGCGTAGCCATCAAAAGCCAGCAACCGCATCTCGTTCGCGCGCTGAACACCTGACCACACGACACAGATCCAGCATGCGGGTCTCGTCGTAAAGGCGTGTTTAGAGGCACCACCAGCAGCAGCAGCAGCTCTCGAAGAGCTACGACATGAGACTACAAGCAAGAGCGTTCAAGCGGTCATGCTATTGATCGAGCGAATGCCAATGCACCATGATGGCCATCCAAGCACTTACGACACACACACACACGTGACAGCCGTCGCGAACGAGCTGCATTCACCCATCGTTTCTGCTCAGTTTTGTGAGAGCGTCGCATTGTTTAGCATACAAATTTCCCTTCTAGTAGCGAGCATGTGATATCGTTTTCAGCAGGGTATCATTTTATTGCTATTGCTTTCAATAAGGAAGACGCCTCATGCGTATTTCTACTTATTCGCAAAATGAGCTTTATATCAAATTATGCACATACCACTATTCGCACATTTATCAGGTCTGTTCAGTCCGCCCAGCAACCCAAGTAAAACTGTACACTGTGCGTCACTGTCGTTTCTACCAGCGTCGCCGATAGCACTCGCGCATTCCTCTGCAGCTCCGCACTCGCTTCGCTGCCACACACGCACATATACGCGCACGCGTACTCGCTCGCGGCGATCGACCTGCATCTCTCTCACATACTCGACACACACACGCTCGCTCGCGTCGACACCACCACATCCACCATGCTCAAGCTCAAGAACAAGCTCAGCTCGACCAAGAGCAAGCAAAAGCGCATCGAGCGCGCGCAGTCGGACGCCGTGCGCGGCGCGCTCGACGAGGAGTCCCTGCGCATGAGCAAGCACGTGCAGGACGAAGCGCACCGCTTCCAGCGCAACACGACCATGAACACGAGTGGCGCGTCGTCGACGTCGAGCTACATGTCGGACGACGTCGAAGACATGTTCTACAACGGCGCGTCACGTGCGACTGGCAGCAGCGTGCGCGCGACCGACTCGTATGGCCGCGCGACTGGGGGCTCAATGCGCGGGAGTGGCGAGTCGCGCGCAACGAACAGCTCGCTGCGCGTCACGGACATGTACCGCACGACCGAGCAGATGCGCGGGACGAACCTCACGCCGCTGAACGAAGACGAAGAGCTCCGGTCGACGCTGCCGTCCACAACGACTGGGACTGGCAGTAGCAGCAGTCAGATCGAAGCGTTGCGGCTCGAACTCGCGGAGATGAAGCAAGAGGTGCACGCGATCCGGCGCGAGATGATGAACGAGATGCACGTGACGCGGTACGACTTGCTCAAAGAGGTCACGATGCTCAAAGGCACGATCCTCACGCTTGTCGCGGCGCTCGAGACGAACGGACTCCGGTCGCCAGACGCCAGTGGCGCCAGTGACGCGCACTCGGAGCTCTCGCGCGACGAGCTCGAGACGATCTCCCGTCCGACGGCTGTGCAGACGTCGCGGGCGACAAAGGAGCGCTTGGCCGCAGTCCGGAGCGACGACAGTGTCCCAGCGATCGTCCGTGCAAGCGCGCGGCTCACGCAGCTCGCGCCCGTCGCAGACGACGCGCTCTCGACGCCGCTGTTGCAGCACCAGATCGACGAGATGTTCCCGCTCGTCGAGTTTGCTGGCGACCTCGACCGCTTTGCGCGCAAGTACGACCCGTCGTCGCGCGAGTGGGCGGTCGAGCGCGTGCACGAGTGGCTCGACTCGCGCTTCAACGCTGGCGTTGACACGGTCCTCGCACTCGTTGGCGACGGCGGCTCGGGCAAGAGCGTGCTCACTGCTGCGCTCTGTGACCAGTTCCACGACAGCGTCGCGGCTGTGCACCTGTGTCAGTTTGACCGGAAAGCCAAGAGCAGTCCGCGGAACGTCCTGCTCTCGGTCGTGAACCAGCTCGTGGGGACGATTCCGCTGTTCAAGAACCAGCTCGCACGCCTGAACCTCAAGTACGTCCTCGAAGAGACCGACGCGCTCGTGCTCGCGCGCAAAGTGCTCGTCGATCCGCTCAATGCGCTGGACGACCCCGAGTCTGCAAAGGTCCTCGTGATCGACGGCATTGACCAGTGCAAGTCAAAAGGTCGGAACGACCTCCTCGACTTCCTCGCCGACATTGTCCCGGACCTGCCGTCCTGGCTCGGCCTCTTCATCACGAGCAAGCCATGCCCAGAGCTGCCTGCGAAGCTCGCGATCACGTCGCTCCTCGACTTTAGCGCAAAGAACGCGCAGTACATGAACGACACCGTCGTGCTCATCAACGACATTGTCAGTGGCTTTAGCGACGCGGACGTGCCGCAAGCCAAGGCGCTGCTCCAGCGCAAGAGCGGCGGGAACTTTACGTTCCTCGACTTTACAAAGCAAGCGCTGTCGCACCCAGGCATGGAAGAAGCCTCGAGCGGGTACATCCCACTCGACGTGCTCCATGACTTGCCCGAGTCGATCTACGAGATCTACGACGAGATCTTCCAGGACAAGTTTGGCCAAGGCCGGAGTCGCATCTGGAAGAAAGTGCAGCCGCTGCTTGCACTCATTGTCACCGCGGCGTCTGGACCATATGCGCTCGTGCACGAGACGCAGGCGCAAGAGACGTTTGGCTTGTCGAAAGACGACATTCGCATGATCCGCCGGTCGTTTGTCGACATCATCGCTGTGCGCCACGGCACGTACCGCATCGAGTCGTCTGCGCTCTTTGACTGGCTCGTTGACCCGCAGCGCGCCAGTGAGCAGTTTTACGTCGACGTTGCGAGCAGCATGAGCGTCTTGCGGCAGCTGCACAAGCAGCAGCAGGGCGAGAGCAGCGAAGCGCACTCAGTCGCGTCGTCGGGCGGTAGCAGCAGCAGCAGTGGCGCGCACACTGCGTCGAACGGTAGCACTACGAGCAGCTACCAGAGCTTCGTGGTCGCACCGCCTGCGCAAGCGACAAAGGTGAACTTCAAACCCGTGGGGATCCTCAAGAAGAAGTAGGCGCAGCGCGAGAGGCGTAGGACTCTTGCTCGCTCAGTGAGCGCTCGCAGACACTTGTGTATCTGTTGATAATAGGACAAAGACGGCAAATCTAGGACTTTTGTTGTTGAAACGAGGACAGCTAGTCTCTGGAGATGGCTGAAACGAGGACAGCGCTCGTCTTGTGAGGTAGCCATTCCGTCTCGACTCAACTCTGTCGTCGCAGGCGTCGGATCTTCTCGAGCTTGGCGGACTTGCCGCCAGTGAGTGCGCGCACGACACCGAGGACGTCTGCAAAGTTCCCTGACTCGCTCTCACTGACAAAGTCGTCGACGACTGGCTGGACACCGACTTCGCGCGCAATCACTTCGAGCGCCGTGCGCAAGTACGCGAGTGAACCGCTCGGTGCGTCGCTGCAGCACATTGTGCCAAAGACGCCAGCAGTGAGACTGTCGGCGAGCAAGAAGACGGTCCCAACGCAGCGCTCGACGTCAAAACAGACGCCGTGGAGCCGACACGTGTGGAAGAACGCACTGTACTGCATCGTCGAGACGCTGGGGTGGCAAATGTACTCGCTCACGACGTACGACCGCGTCGCGCCTGTGCGCTCGAGCGAGACGAGACCCGGGTGCGTCGCTTCGTGCAGCACGAGGTCTGCAGTCGACATGCTGGTACTTCCGATCGCACTGCTGCTTGATCGGAGTGGTGCCATTGGCGACACGCCAGTGCCAACTTCGACTGACGCAGCAGTCGACACTGTTGACGACGCAGTGAGGTGGTAGAGTCCAGTGTTTGGATCGAGTGTGCCGCGGTTGAGCAAGTGGAACGTCGCAAACGTCGCCGCCGAGTCGGTCAAGAATGGATGCAGCGCCATGGCCCAGAGCCGCGGCGCGTGCGTCTTGTCTTCGTGGAACACGAGAAAGTCGACGCTCGCGTACCCAAACACAGCATCTTGCGCCAAGAGCTTGCCAATCGCACTCGACGCGCCCTTAGTACGACAAGGAGTAGCAGTAGCAACAGAGTTGCCATCACACGACTCGTCGGTCAGTACTCCATGACCCACAAGTTTCTACCACTACTAAACAACACACAGCACAGCACACCACAGTGCAGGTACGTACACGAATGGCTTCGTATGGCGCTGTTGTCTGCGGGAACGCGTACGCGATCGGCTTGTGCAGACACGCTGCTGCTGCTGCTACTGCCTTGATGCTTGCGTCCCGTCGACTGCTGTTGCTGTCAATGACGTCTTGCGTTGACGACACGTGGACATCGCCGCTTGGTTCGACAAACACGTTCGCACGGACGTGGCCAACGACGTGACTCGGTGCGGCTTCGACGACAACACCAAACTGCGTGATCGCGTACGCATAGTCAGACCAACTCGCGTACGCATCGGTATGCAGCGGCGTGACCAAGTGTGCAAGCGAGCGCTCAAGCTCAGCAATGAGCACGCGCGCAGCGTTGTCGCGCGTCCCCGGCTGCTTCCAGTACTCGGGGCTGCGCTTCTCGCGCCGGATCTCGCGGAGTGCAGTGAGACGCGAGACGTCGAGAACCGCAGTGCCAGTACCGAGTGGATCGTAGTCGAGCTTGAGGACCCAGACGTTCTGCTCAATGTGCGCGACCACGAGCTTCGCGAGCGCAAACACGAGCTCATCTTCGTCGTAGATGTCGTACGTCCCAGTCGGGACGTTCACGTCTGCGCGCATGAAGAACCGCTTCGCCCCCGACTTGGTCAAGAGCGGCAGAGCTTCGCGCGGATCCATGCCGAGGATCGCGACGTTCAGTGCAATCGCAAGACGGTAGTCCTCGGCGCCAGGCGTGCCAGTCACCAAGTACGCCTCTTTGTTCTTCACGTAGCGCTGGATGCGCCGGAGACAGTGCGGCGAGTAGAGCAGCAGGCTCGCGAGCGAGAAGTGCGCTGGGAACCGCGCCGCTTGCTCGGGAAACACGAGTTTCACGCGCGCAACAGGGTCCGCGATGCCGCCGAGCTGCAGGAGCTTCATCGAGTACTGCGCCACGTCCGGCGTGAGCTCAAACGGCGAGACGTACACGACTTCGACGTTTGGGTCCACGAGCGCAGCGAGGCGTGCGAGCTGGAGGTTCTGCTTCACAGCAAAGTTGTCTGCCCGTATGCGTGCGCGCTCGTCGATCGAGAGCGACGGGACATGGATGACAACCCGCCGTGCGGATTTGATCCGCGGCCAGTCGCGCTGGAGGCGCTGCATCTTGGCGGCCCACTGCGCGTGCTGTGCCGCGCGCTGGGCTTGGAGCTTGCGCTTCAAGTCGGCGTGACTCGCGTATGCGCGCCAGATGCGCTGGATCGCTTCGACACTTGCAACGTGACGCCGCAAGCGCATGTACGTGCGCTGGTGCGACCACGTGCGGAAGCAGTTCTGGATCGTCGTCGCCGCGCGGCGCTTCCTGTCTTTGCCTTTGTATCGCTGCCCAGGTCGCCGCATGAGTGCGCTGACTTGGTCGTCGTTCACAACACACGCGAGCAAGTCGCGTGGACTGAACACTGCGACGTCGGTGCCAGCGAGTGCCATGAGACGCTGTCCATCGATGTACGCGAGTGGGACAAAGTAGCGCGTGAGCAGCGCTTCGAGCGCTTTGATCACGTCTTCGACGCTGCCCCAGATCTCTTGCGCCACGCGCTTGAACGAGACGAACTCGGGCGTCTCACGCATCGCACGGCCTTTGTGGATGATGAATTGGTGGAGACTGTACGTGTCGAGGAGCTCGTTGTACCCGCGGACCTTCTCGACGTTCTTCCGCAGCTCGTCCATGTCATTCGTACCGTCGTCCAGGTCGCCACTGCCTCCATTGCCACTCGTGCGAAACGCATCGTCCACGTCGTCGGTGTTCGTCTCTGGGCTGCTCTCTCTCTCTTGGTTCATCGAGTGCTGCTGCGAGGACGCCTTCGCAGCCGAACCGACTGACGCATGCAGCGTCCCGCGTCCTGCGTCGCCTTGGAAGTGAACTGTCAAGACCTTTAGTCCACGAGTGCCTCGTACAGCAGTAGCAGTGTCGCTATGAAGCTGCAGTGGCGACATTGCATCGCCAGACTTGGTCGTCGCTGCGCCACTTGCTTGCTGCTGCTGCGGAGACTCGGCGCCGTCACGGTTCAGCTCAGTTGATGCTGCGATGTCGAACTTGAGCGCAGCGACGTTGAAGCCCGACGGGTTCGTATACGGCACTGCTGGACGGATCGGCTGCTCCTGGCGGTCGTAGATGCGCGTCTTGGTGTGCTGGATGATGCTGCCGTGACTATTCACGAACGCGGGTGTGAGGTCTGCGCCAACTGGCACGAAGCCGCGGTTCACGAGACTAAGCATGCCGCTTTTTGCGTCCTGCTCCGAGAGCTCCGGCGTCGGTGCGCTCGGGTCGCACTTGTTCACGCTCGGGAGCAAGCGCGCGTGCTGCGCCATCTTCTTCTTCACGAGCTTGCCTTTCGCAATGCGCTGCACAGGCGACGGCATCGCTGTGGGACTCGACCGGAGCTCCACAGCAGCGTTGTGAAAGCGCTGTGTGAACATACAGAGCAGCAAGCGTAGCGACCGTGAGTTCTTCGTATCAGAGCCTTCAGCGCTGTCTGTCAGTCCAAGCAAGACGTACGGCTCGAAAGTACTCGATGTCCGGTTCGTTGTCCTCCTGTCGCGAGGTGCGGCGTGTTGCCAAGAGCGAGGCAATGCTTTGTCGCGGCCGCGCTTTCGGACTCATGCCGGCGCCAGCCGTGACTGCAGGTAGCGCTGATGCCTGCGAGCTCATGTTCACGAGTCCATTCAGCACGAGCTCGGCTTTGACGCGGATCTCGTGCTCTGCGCGCTCGAGGATCTCTTGAAACGCGCGCACATCTGGCTGCGACGATGTCCCAAGGTAGCGCGCAGACGCGACCGACGACGCACTTGCTGCTGTTGTCGCACCGACTTGCTCGCGCATGAGTCGGAGCTGCTCCTGCGTCTGCAAGAGGATCCGACCGACGTCTTCGACATGGTGTTGCTGCTGAACGTGGTCCATCGCGTCGTTCGCGCCTCGTATGTGAGAGCAGCGCGTCAATGGTAGCAAAGTGCAGGAGCAGCAGTCGATAGCGCGAGCGTGATGGTGCGTGCTGCACGACAAGCCGCGTGCGCTGTCGTCGTCGGCAGTGGCAGTGGCCGTCAGCAAGCTATTCGTAGGCTTCCGGTGCTATTCGAAGCTCAAGGACCTCCGGTCTTCGCGAGTCCGCTTTGCATACCACTGCCATCGCTACCCAGACAAGCAGACAGCTCGTCATTGCTCTCTTGAGCGCCAAGCCTCTCTGGACCTACTTCTACGACTGCTGCTGACAGGATGAACGTGCTGCGCGCACCGGACACGAAGCTCGCGACGTCGGGCGACAAGTTCAAGCCGACGTCGTGCGAGGGCTATGTGACGAAGCGCGGGCACTTTCGCAAGTCCTGGCGCGTGCGGTACCTCGTGTTTGACGGCGCAGACTTGCGCGTTGCGTACTACGAGAGCCGCGACGCGAGTCAGAGCGCGACCGCAGCGCCAAAAGGGAGCTTCTACGTCTCGAGCGTCGAGAAGCACGAGTACTGGGTCGGTGTCCTCGGCGGCCGCGAAAAGCCGTTTGGGTTCAAGCTCGTTGGCCACGCGCCAGGCAAGGGCTTCATTGAGCTCGACATCTTTGTCGAGACCCTCGGCGTGCTCAACAAGTGGGTCGAAGTTGTGCAGAACGCCCTCGATGCTGCGAAGAAGCGCACGCGGAACGGCGGTGGAGCTGGTACGCTACTCAGCTTTTGGACGTCTCTACCGGGACCTGCTTGCTCGTCTGCCAGTTGGGGGGTGACGCTCACAGTGCCGACTTGACTCGCTTGACCATGTCTACCTGCTTACAGACCACACGACGACCAAGAACATGTTTGGCTTCAGCACGACCGTGTCGCCGCAGGTACAGGTCAAGCGGCTCGCAGCAACAAAGGAGGAGCTGCTCAAGGACGCGCTGCGCGAGATCGAAGGCGCAAAGCTCATTGGACGCGAAGCCGTGAACGAGATCGTGCTCCAAGGAGGTGCGTAGTGCTCTCTTGCTCTCTCAAGAGTGGATGGACTAGCTCACACGTGTGCTGGTGCGAGCGCTGTTGCTGCTGCGACTGCTGCTCGACAGAGAAACTGGACCAAGTCGAGGGCGACTTGAGCAACGTCGAGAGCGACCTCGACCACGCCGACAAGCTCCTGCGCCACATGAACCGACCGGCGCTGCACATGTTTTCAAGCGACGAGCGCAGCAAACCAAGTGGCAAGACAGCGGCTGCTACCAACCACGCGAGCCATGGCGGCACTGGCAATGGCACTGGCAAGAGCGGAGCCCAGATGCCAGTCCCGGCACCAAGTCAAGCGGGACTGAGTGACCTCGAGCGTCTCGCACTCGCACTCGGTGAGCTCGAGCAGCAAGCGAACGTCATGAACGCCGAGGCAGTCAAGAGCACGGACCAGATCGCGCGCGTGGAGCAGCGCCTCACTGCTGTGAACGACCGCGTGCAGGCGCAGACCAAGAGAGCGAACGCGACAATGAAAGCCGGCAACCTCTTCTAACGCCAGCAGCACAACGTGCCTATGGATACGAATGCGAGCTGAGAGCAATGCACTGACGGTGTCTACTCGCATCATGACTGCGCTCACTTGCGGTCCATAAAGTGCTGGCGACGCAGCAGTTGGTGGTGGCGCTGCATCTGCGCGTTGTAGTCTGGGGAGCGGTACTTTGCGCCGTCTTCGAGCACACTCGAGGCTTCGATGCGCTGGCCATTCTTGTAAATAAAATTCTTCACGCCTGCGTCTGTGCACATGTGAGCACAGGTGCACACAGTGTCAGACACTTGCGCATGATGTCTAGCAGTCAAGACATGCGCATCGTACCAGCCGATTTCCGAGGCGTGACGATCTTCAAGTACCCGATCGACGACTGCGCACGCGCAAGCAGCGCATTCAGCCTAGTTGCAATCGGTACGCAAGCGAGTACGAGCAGTATCAGTGATTCTGCACTGCTGGCATCAATGACAGCGGCAGCATATTGCCAAGACGTGAGCACAGACACGCACTCTTTCGAGTCCGTGACGTCGTGGCGCGTGCGAAACTCGGTGCGGATCTGCGCAATTGTCTCGGCGCGCTTGTTCTCCGGTAGTGTCTTGGCGAGCTGCAACAGCTTCTTGTACACTGGTCGCAGGTCGCCAAGCGCCTTTGTCGTCGCTGTCGTCGTTGCCATCGTTGTCGTCGTGCTGCTCGAGTTGATCGGTGCTTGGTTGTCAATGTTGCTTTTGACACGCTTGCATACAAACACACAGTCGATTGTCGAATGTCGCTTTAATCTTGGTAAATGTATCAAACGAGAGGAACGCAAGTCTCTTACAAAAAACAAGGCAATTAACCGCGATAGATTTATATAGATGTTTGTATAGCTTTGGATTGGACCAATACCGCGGTTCAAATTGAACCGTTCTCGAATCCCCTGATTTCTTCACAGTCGGCTCTTGTAACACTGGCGGCGAGCGGGAGGGCGAGAGCCAAGATGGCGCAGTCGACGTCGAGCACTCGGAAGCGTGAACCAGACGCCATGGCGCACGTCGAGTACGTCTTCGTGTCTTGTGTGTGAATATGTCGGCGCGTCTTCAGCAAAATGCTCGTCCGCTTGCAATGCATACCCAGCGACTAACATTCCCTGCCTTCTTCTCCCCTCCTGCTTTTCCCCTTCACATCCACAGCATCAAAGCGACGCTTGCGCCGCGCGAGGGCGGAGGTCCCGTCACGTACCACGTTGCGGGCTGGCGCGGATGTACGTCTCTCTCTCTCTCTCTCATCGCGCTCGACCCACTCTAACTGCTCGTAGATCAATCGCTCACATTTGCGCTGCTTATGTGCTTCTGTAGGCTCGTTCTACAAGAAAGCGGCAGACGTTGCGACTGCAATGAGTGTGCTCCACGCCGAGAGCGTGAGCGTCGACGTGCACGAGTTCCCGGACCGCGACGCGTTCCGCGCGTGGCTCAGCGCAAGCGCAAGCGACTTTGCTGCGAACTTTGGCGCAGACTCGAAAGCCACGACGCACATGTCGTCGCCGTTCGTCTGGTCGAACGCGCACGGCTTCATCGGCGGTTGCGACAACACGCTCGCGCTCTTCCGCGCTGGCGTCGCTGCACCTGCTGTCGCTGCCTCGCCGGCGCCAATGGCGCCACGCACGGACGACGATCCGAATGCAACGTACGACTACGACTTGGTCGTGATCGGCGGTGGCTCGGGCGGCCTTGCGTGCTCGAAGGAAGCGGCCAAGTTTGGGAAGAAGGTCTGTGTGCTCGACTACGTGAAGCCGTCGCCAGCGGGCACAGCGTGGGGTCTCGGCGGCACGTGCGTGAACGTCGGGTGCATCCCAAAGAAGCTCATGCACCAGAGCGCGTTGATTGGCGAGACGCTTCACCAAGACGGCGCGGCGTTTGGCTGGCGCGTGGGCGAGCAGACGTTCGACTGGTCGACGATGCTCACGTCCGTGAACCGGTACATCAAGTCGATCAACTTCAAGTACAAGGTCGAGCTCCGGGACAAGAAGGTCAAGTACGAGAACTTGCTCGGGAGCTTCGTCGACGCCCACACGCTCGAGCTGTGGCACCCCAAGAAAGGCACCAAGACGATCACGACGCGCGACGTTGTGATCGCAGTCGGCGGTCGCCCAAAGGCGCTCACGTGCCCTGGCGGCGAGTTGGCGATCTCGAGCGACGACATCTTTTGGCGCAAAGAGGCACCAGGCAAGACGCTCGTCGTTGGTGCGTCGTACGTTGCGCTCGAGTGCGCGGGCTTCATGAAAGGCATGGGCTACGACGTGAAGATCATGGTCCGGTCGATCCTCCTCCGCGGCTTTGACCAGGACATGGCGAACAAGATCGGCGAGTTCATGGAAGTCGAGTCCAAGATCGAGTTCATCCGCGGCTGCGTCCCGCAGTCGATCACGAAGCTCGAGAGCGGTCAGCTCCTTGTAAAGTGGGTCTCTCCGGACGGTGAAGCCTGTGAAGAGGCGTTCGACACAGTCTTGAACGCCACGGGCCGCGACCCAGACGTTGCAAAGCTCGGTCTCGACAAGGTCGGCGTGGCGCTGAACCCAAAGACTGGCCGCATCGCCGTTGTGAACGAGCAGACAACGACGCCGAACATCTTTGCGATCGGCGACGTGATTGACGCCCCGGAGCTCACGCCAGTGGCGATCCAAGCTGGTCGCTTGCTTGCGCGTCGGCTGTACAACAGCGCGACAGAGCTGATGGACTACGACAAGGTCTGCACGGCCGTGTTCACGCCGATTGAGTACGGCTGCTGCGGATTGTCGGAAGAGGCGAGCATGGAGAAGTACGGCGAAGCGAACCTCGAGATCTACCACCAGAGCTTCACGCCGCTCGAGTGGTCGCTCTCGAGCACGCGCGCAGCCGCGGGGTCGTGCTACCTCAAGGTCATCTGTGACAAAACGCGCGACCAGCACGTCGTCGGCTTCCACTACCTCGGTCCGAACGCCGGCGAAGTGACGCAAGCGATCGGCTTGGCGATGAAGCTCGGGTTCACGTACAACCAGATGGTGAACGTCGTCGGCATTCACCCGACGACTGCCGAGATCTTCACGACGCTCGAAGTGACAAAGAGCAGTGGCGAGAGCGCTGCTGCAGCGGGCTGCTGAGGTTAAGTCCCCTTTCACCAGTCGACGTCGCGATGGCCATGGAGCGCTTCGACGGACCAATGTCCACAGCAACGACACTGTTGTTGTTGATGATGGATGACGGACGACGATGATGCTCGATGGTCGCGCGAGTCAACTGAGGAAAGGGAGGAGGCCGCACGACGCTCTGTTCGTTTGCATTGCCTGTCGTGCCGTCCGATCGCCACGAGTCTGCTCCTTTTCTCTTCATGAGAGTGAGAGAGGATGAAGGAGCAGATGTGGTGGTGGTGGAGATGGCGCGACGTGACGCGATGCGAGCGGATGGTCTGGCGCAGAGTGATGACGTTCTTTCGGCAAATCCCACGCGGAGGCGAAATGGAACTGAGAGATCTGCGCTCTAGTAGACGAGCACCGTGCGCTGCTTCACACGCAGCAGCCAGCCATGGCAGCAGAAGATGGAGATGAAGAAGACGAAGAACGAAGAACGAAGCAAGCAGTTACTGACGACGACGACATCGATGTCTTTCGTGAAGACAGCAGCGCTAGACCCGCACGAGAGAGCGATAGCGTCAGAGACAACAACAAGAGAGAGAGCAGCTTGCGATGCACAGGATCAACACGATGCGAGCCGTGCGACTGCTCCATGAGCAGTCGGTTGGAGCTCTTGCACTCATAGTACTTTGGCTGTGAATCAAGTCGGATCGCCCTCTCCAGATGGCAGCGTTCCTCTGCACCAGCTGCTTCCGAGGTCGCTCGTGATGATCGTTGTGATCACGTTGGTGCGTGTGTCGCTCAAGTAAGCGAGCTTTCGTGTGTGTGTGCGAGCAGCTCATTCGCGATTCCGCCGCACTCGAGCACGGCCACGAGCAACCAGTCATTCCGTCCGTCCGCCTCCGATAGTCATGTACCTCCCGTCGCTCGCGGTTGCTGCGACTGCGCTCGCTCTTGCGATCTCGACTGCGCCAGTCGCTGACGCGCACCAGAAGCTCATCTTCCCCGAGCCGTTCTTCCTAGTCGACGGCAAGGACGCGCAGTGGGCACCGCTCGCGTTCCTCGAGAACCAAAAGTTCAACACGAGCGCCGACTTCAATGGCTACCGCAAGTCCAAGGGCTACAAGACGCTCCGGGCGTTCATGGACGACGAGAAGCTCTACGAAGTGAACCTCGACGCGCTCTTTGACTGCGGCTACACGGACCCGACAATCGAGAGCCAGCCGATCCCGACGACCGGTACGATTCGCTCCACGGGCTACACGCACGACGGTCCATGCGAGGTCTGGCTCGACGACGTCAAGGTCATGGCGGGCGACAACTGCAACAAGGAGTTCCCAGGCAAAACGTTCAAGCTCGACTACTCGTCGTGCAAGGGCTCGTGCACGCTACGTTGGTACTGGATGGGCATCCGCTTCCTCAAGAACAAGTGGTCCTGGCAAGTGTACAAGGAGTGCGTGGCGCTGAGCGACAAGCCGACTGCGACGACCGTTGCGCCAGCGACAACAACGAAGGCCCCGGCGACGAAGGCTCCAGCAACGACCACGAAGGTTCCAGTGACGAAGAGACCAGCATCAGCGGCCACGAAGGCTCCAGCAACGACTACGAAGACGCCGACAACAAAGACGCCAAGTGTGACCACGAAAGCGCCGGCAACAGACGATGGCGCATCGGTCGGTGGCGAAGGCTCGTACGACGACGACGACAGTGCCAAGTCATCGACGATCCCCACGACGATCCCCACGACGATCCCAAAGTGCAATGTCAAGAAGAACTAGGACGTCTTGTTGCATGTGAGATCCACTGATAGTGCGCTGTCGAGGATGTGTATTGCGAGCGTGAATGAATGGTACTGAAGCAACCGAGTCGGATGCGTTCTTAGTGTGTTGAATGGGTGTGTTGCTTCAGATTTGCCTTCCGAACGCATCAACACCAGCGCTATGGCATTCGCGCGAGTGAAAGACCTTGCGAGCAACAGCAAGGAGAGCCGCTCTTAGATGATCAGGACCTCGAGCTGCGTGCCTGCTTTCATTGATTCAGTGCGGTACTCTTCCTTTCCCGGTCATCGATTTAGAGCAAGAGAGTCAGCGAACCGGCTTTCGCGACCTCTCATCATGCGTGACACCTGTACCCATCCGGCTGGTTCTCAGCAACAGATCAGTGCAATGTGAGCTGCGGATGGTGGTGTCACGCGACCAGATTGAAGCGGATGACTGCCGCTGCTGGTAATCGCCGTGATCACTGCCACTGCCTCGAGTGTGCTTCACTCGCGAATCTGCGCTGTCGACACGAGCCTCCTCGACACTACGTCCATCCATCCATCCATCAAGACGCAATGGCTGCTCGCGCGCTCCTCGTCGCTGCAGCCGCTGTGCTCGCGCTCAACACCAACGGCGCAGAGGCGCATCAAGCAGTCGAAGTGCCCAAGCCGAACTGGACGCTGGCGAAGAAAGCGACGTACTGGGCACCGCTGTCGTTCCTCGAGAAGAACAACGTGAAGACGAGCGAGAGCGTCGACGCGTTCATGACCGAGAAAGGCTACACCACGCTGCGCGCACTCATGGACGACGAGAAGCTCTACAAGGTCAACTCGAACGCCGACAACTTTCTCTGCGGCTACACGGACCCGACCAAGGGCTCGCAAGTCATCCCGAAGGACAGCACGATGCGCACGACGGGCTACACGCACGTGGGTCCGTGCGAAGTCTGGATCGACGACCAGCGCGTGATCGCGGGCGACAACTGCCACGAGCAGGTCTCAAACACGACCAAAGTGGACTACAGCAACTGCAAGGGCTCGTGCACCATGCGCTGGTACTGGCTCGGACTGCGGTACCTCAAGAAGAAGTGGTCCTGGCAAGTGTACAAGAACTGCATCGCGCTCACTGGCGACGGCCCAACGATCTCCAAGGGCATCACTACGACGTACCTCAAAGCACCAAAGGGCATTTTTGCCGACAAAGCGACTGCTCCAGCAGCCAGTTCGGTGACATCGACGACCAAAGCACCTGTGGCAGCAGCGACCAAGACACCAACAGTGACGACGAAGGCGCCAAGCAAGGATGCGGTCGGTGGCGAAGGCGATGAGTACGCATCGACTCCAAAGCCTGCATCGAATGCTGCTCCGACGCACAAGGCGACTTCAGCTCCTCCGACTACTGCAAAGCCAGTCGACGTGTCCAAGTGCAAGGTCAAGGGCTCCACCACGTAAGGAACGAATCGCTCGTGTCTGTCTACAAGAGTCAAGGGCTGACTAGGCTCTCGACGTAGCTGCTAGATGCTGAAGTGCCGTATGAACGTTTGAATGGGAATCGTTTCCGACCTGGATATGTGTGTGAGACCTTGTGAGTGCCATTGGAAGAAGAGGTGGGAGCGAGTCGCAACATGTGCGCATGGACCAAGTGCGATTGATGAGCAAACTACAGTTGCCTCAGTTGAGACACTGGACGAGAGTAACATGGGAATGCTGTCATCGAGTATCAAACGGCGCTCTTTGCATTTGATCCTTCGCTCCTCACTCGCTATTAGCTCCTTCGCGTGTACTACATCCTCCGCGTCAATGTGTGACCGCTGCATACACTGACTCGCTACACTTGCGCCTATGCGCCTTTGACTTTGCATTTGGAGACTGGGATGGCGGCATCAGTAGCATTCGGCTTGGCTTCACCACTAACCTGGTCGGACTTTGGCGTGCGAGCTGGCGTCGTCGGTGCTGGCGCCGGTACTTGTCCCTTGGGAGCTGGCGATGCACCCGCTCTGCCGTGACCGATGAGCGGCACGCACTCTTTGTAGATCTGCCACGACACACGCGCGCCACTGCCGCGAATGCCCATCCAGTACCAGTACATCGTGCACTTGTCCTTGCACGAGCTAACGTCGAGCTTGTGGTACGCAAAGCCACCGCCGACGTCGTAGTGGTAGTTATTGCCAGCAAAGACGCGCGTGTCGTCGAGCCAGATCTCACACGGACCTTTGTGCGTGTAGCCGCTCGTGCGGGTCTGGTCGTTCTTTAGGATCGGCTGCGGCTCGCCATCGAGCTTGGTGAAGCCACACTTGAAGTCCGCGCCTTGGACGGGGCGATAGAGCTTCGGGTTGTCCATGAACTCGCGCATGGTCTTGAAGCCCTTCGATGTGAGGTAGCCGTTGAAGTCGGGGTTCGGACTGAAGCCTGGCTGGCCCTCGAGGGACGCCATCGGACTTGACTGGCCGTCCTTGCCTTGGACCGTCCACGTGGGCTTTGGAACGACCAGGAACATGTGTGCTTGCGCGCCAACGGCGAGCACGGACGCAATGGCGAAGAGCTTGGCGAACATTGTCGTGTGAGAGAGTACGGGAGCTTGAAAGGAGCTGGAGTTGCTGCGTCGGACTTGTCTTGGAGTTGGCGATTGCAGAAATGAGCACTGGGAGCTCGAGCGCTGAGCGGAGTGTATACTGTCACTAGAGCGGGCGCACTCGGTGTGTATAGATGTTTGAAACACGGTGTGTTGGTGCGTTTTGGGACTCGGCGTCGCTCTGGAGCGGACGAGCGCGATCAACATAATGATTGGTAGCACCACCAGTTTGCACTAGCCGCGTTGCGCAGAAGCACCTGGTACAGTGCGTTGGCGCTTCGTGGACTAGCTACAGCGGCAGTGCTGGTCGCTAGGCACAGCAGCAGCTGGAGCTGGCGCGCGAAGTCAGTTCGCTGCTGCGCTCTGCGCCATCACGTGGATTATCCAAATGCCACACCGAGTTGCCACACCCACTCGACTCCAGATCATCACGAAGTTGACGCTCACCAGCTTCTCGCGCCACCGCTCTATGACTGACCTGTCGGCATGAAGACGTCAGTGATATTACCAGGTCGTCGTGCCCTCTCAGATCCAAGCGTCTACATCGGCGAGACTCGCAGATTCGAGTGACGCCGTCTTTCAGTGTGAGACGCAACTCGGAGCTGACCACGTTCAGTTTGACACCGCTGTCAGGCAAACAACGCACGTGACACATACCAGGTGCAAAGGGTCGAGAGATCAAGACGGTCAATGGAATCTCATTGTACTACTGCGAATGCATGGATACGGTCGCTCTCTCTCTCTCTCTCTCTCTCT
>JAASFN010000548.1:0-18137 GCA_023333795.1 Globisporangium rhizosaccharum | reverse complement strand
TTCGATGCATTGTGAGGTTGATGTTGCTACGAAGAGCAGCCTCTAACATTGCTTGTCTCCTCCTCTGCTGCTGCATGCATGTCTGCAGAACATGGACGCACTCACAGCGTTCCGAGACGCACTCGTGCGCAGCAAAGCGCTAGCACACGTCGACTTTACATTCAATCAGATCGAAGTGGATGGCGCGAACGTGCTGCTGCTAGCGCTCGCACCAGTGCGTCGAACTGACTGCTTGCTTGCGTGGTCATCTGCTCGGCTTCGCAGCACTGACACACACACGTCGTCTTGCTCGGCACCCTCCCGCACTTGCCATTAGGAGAACGCGAAGCTCCAGTCGTTCCAGGTCGATGCGACGCTGCCTGGGGACGTCTTTGCATTGCTGAACCGCGCGCCGAAAGCCGACGGCAAGAAGAAAGGGAAGAAGAAAGGGAGCGGCGGCGGCAAGAAGTAGACGAACGTGTCCTCGCATGGACAACAGAGAGAGAGAGAAAGAGAGAGCTGACAAGCAAGCAACATAGAGAGAGCTCTAGCGCAGCTAGTTTGACTTAAATAGTGACCGTGTCTACGCGAGGAAGACATTGGTTCGACCAGCTAAGCGTCCATCACGCGAGGACGTCGTCTGTGTCGTCAACCCGAGTGAGACAACACACCTAAATTGTGACTGTGTAGCCTCCAGTTGGTGACGTCTCGATCAGTGCGACGTTGGACGACGATCCGAGCTCGTCGCTCGCGGCGCTGTCAGTCGAGATGAAGCTACTGCCGATCTCGAGGTCCGACATGCTCAGCTCAAACTCGCGGGCGTCAGCGCGTGCACCGCCGCCTCGACTCGCAGCGAGCACAGACTGCCACTTGAGCTGCTGCTGCAGGTGCGTCGTTGTCCGTGGGAACTGCTGCTGATGGCGCTGCAGTCCAACGAGGACCGAGTCGTCGTCTGGCGACGGCTCAATGATCGTAATGCTCGATGCAAACTCGTCGTCTGACTCGGCGACGCTCATGCTATCGCCAGTGTCGCTTGCATCAGCGGCAAACTGCTGCTGCTGTTCCTCGAGCGTGTCTGACAGGCGCGACCACTGCGTCCGGCGCGGGTTCACCTTTGTGTTTCCAAGCACGAGCGAGCTGCTTGTGAGCGACGAGCCACGCAGCAGTGACGCTGTGCTCCCGAGCATCGACGGTGGCGAGTCCATGAACGACGCCGACACTGTCGACGACACGAACGACGCCTGCGAGAGCGACGACTGCGTCGCACTGAACTGCGAGCTCACGCCTGTGAACCGCGGCGCCGTGGTGTCCCAGACCTCTTCGCGTGCAATGCGCTGGAGCTTGGTGATCACTTGCTGGATTGTCGGTCGCAGCGCTGGGTCGGGCTGCCAGCACTGGAGGATCAGGAGCTTCCAGCGCATTGGACAGAGATCATCTTTGATCAGTGGCCGCATGCCCTGGAGCACAAAGTCCTCGATCTCGTGGTTCCATCGCGTCGACTCGAACGGCAGGCGTCCTTCAATGAGCTCCCAGAGAATGAGCGCGAGGCTGTAGATGTCCACTTTGCTCGTGTACACCTTCTCGCCGCGGATCACTTCCGGCGCCATCCACCGCGTCGTACCAACGAGACCTGTCATGTCCATCGTTGCGTCGCGCTTGACACCGGATGCGTTCTGGACGCTCGAGACGATCTCTGCGAACCGCAACGTCCCAAAGTCGGCGATCTTTGCGTGCCACGAGTCATCAACGAGGACGTTTGGGCTCTTGAGGTCGCGATGGATCATCGGCGGATGGGCGTTGTGGAGGTACTGGATGCCGTGGCAGATCCCAAGGGCGAGTCTCAACTTTGTCGGCCAGCTCAAGTGCTTCACGTTCGAGCGCATGAGCACGTCGCGGAGCGAGCCGCGTGCGCAGTACTCGCTGATGATACAGATCGAGCCGTGGTAGAAGCCCGCTTCCATGAACAGCACGATGTTTGGGTGGCAGAGTCCTTTCATCACTTCAGCCTCGGCTTGGATCTCGAGGTTGCACGCGTGCTGGAACTCGGCGAGGTCCTCGGAGCTGTCGATCAGCAGCGCTTTCATCTTCACTGCGACGTTTGCACCGCGCCACTTGCCCCTGTACACGACTGCGATGCCTTCGCCAATCTTCTCGCCGATCACAAGTCCTTTGAGCTCGTGCGAGTGCGGCGACAGGAGCATCGGTGGACCTCCACCAGGCGCTCCAGGACGCCTTGTCGAGTTCTGGCGCGACTGGAGACTGTAGACGTCAGCAGCGCCGCCGCCACTGTCCTCCGTGTGCTTGTGCTGGTGCTTCTGGAAGAACCGGAGCAAGCACGTCTGCTTTGTGAGGAAGATTGCGACGTTCGCGCTTGGCCAGAGCGCGAGGAGCACGGAACAGAACGCAGTCGTGTTGTTCGCTGCAGCGTCCAAGCCGCGCACGAGGTCGACGACGACGATCGGCGACACGAACACAAAGAACGCGAGCGCGTACGCGAGGATCTTGGAGAGCACCATCGCGCCTTTGCGCCGCGCTTGACGGCGCCAGCGGTACGCAAAGACGACCCAGCTCCCGGCGACGAGCACGACACAGGCGACAGCCAAGGCGTTCCAGACGACTTGGGCCGTCACGAGGAGCGTGTGCTGCTTGTAGTACATTGCGTAGAGCTCCAAGACCCAGTAGAAGACCACGAGGAGCCAGATCACAGCATGGGCGATCGCAACGTCAAACGCCGCGCGGTTCGTGCGCTTTGCGATGTACAGACCAAGCGTCGCGATCCAGAGGAACGACGCAATCTGCGCGCTCCAGTGCGGCGCCTGTGCCCAGAAGTGGAGCTGGAAGCTGTCGTGATGTGCTGGTGCAAAGAGCTCGACGCCAGTCACGACTGCGCCGGTGAGCGAGAACGCCAAGTCTGAGAAGCACGCCGCGCGGAGGATCCGTGTCGACGCTGCGGCTTTCGGCCCAGCGCTGCTCCGCGAGCGATGCCGAAACCGATGCCGCGGTGCGCGCGCTTCAAGCAGCGTCGGTGTGAGCATGTGTTGCGACTGGAGCAAGTGGCGGCTGTTTGCGAGGTCTGAAGCACTCGTGTGCGAGTTGGAGCCGGCGGTGTTGACTGAGATCCGTTGCGTGCGGCGCTGGTGCTGCGACGGCGTGAGCAGCGAGCTGCGCGAGACCGACGCAGTCGATCTGTGCTGCGGCGAGAGCATGGCGCGTGCGTGGTGGAGACCGACGAACGAGCTGAAGACGGAGGAGCAGAGCTGTGCGATGAACTTGGCGACCACGAGCGAGCGCGCGACCGTGGCGTCGGTGTCGTCGCCACCTGCCATTGCGTACGATCAAGGCGAGCTCGAGAGCAAAGTCTACGATGCGAGCGCTGGTTGAAGCCTCGGTCGAGTGGCTAGAGGCAGCAGCAATGAGCGCAGTGTGAGCGTAAGCGTGAGGTACGAAGAACGAGCACGCTCGTGGCGCTGCAGTCGTTCCAGCTGCTTTCACGTCTGTGGACGACACTGACGACAGTCGCAACAACACCCACCCACGCGCAATTGACTGCAATGCTCGCCGCAACGACTGGAAGAAGCGTGCCTCGTCACGCAATCGCTTGGACTTGGACTTGGACGCACACACACACACACAACTCAATACACACACGTGCACACACACACACACACACACGTCCTTCCGCGTGCTGCTCGTGCTGCTCGTGCTGCTCGAGGTCGTGCTCGTGGTGCTGGCGTCGTCGCAGGTTCAGCGTTGACCAATTCGGCGCGCGTACCGTAGAGTCAGAGAGAGCTTATTCAGCGCCAGAGTTAGACTTGATATTTGTATGCACGAAATCTCTATGCTCTCATCCGCTAAGAAGTGCATGATAGTGAAATAACTCAGAGAATGTAGATCACATCGTGTTTCACAATGTTGTGCATATTCCCAGACCCGACGTCAATCGATTCAATTATTCAATAGATAATGCAAGTACAGACCAGCTGGTCTTATTTCGAGCTACGATTCAGCAAAACCAGCGATATGAGTCGTGTTTTCGACTGAATATTGCTCATACAGTTCAAAACCCGGTGTGATCAGCCATCTTCAATTTTATGCACACCTCGTTTTATTCACTCTATGAAACTACTATTGAACCAATAACAGACGCTCATTGCGAGCGATCCTAATGAGTCGCGACGACGTCTTGAGGCACAACAAGCCTCATGTTCGATGTTGCCACTCAAGTCGCTAAGCTCTGCTGCTACTTGGTGTAGACGTGCACTGTGCCGTCTGCGAGCGTGAGCTTGCCGCGACCATTGAGTGCGACGTGATTGTTCTCCCACTCGCCGACAAAGCTCTCGCCATTTGCAAAGAAGCCGGTGCCGACGCCATGGCGCTTGCCGTTGACCCACTCGCCGTCGTAGAGATCGCCGTTTGCGTACTTGCACACGCCGCGGCCGTGCGGTCGACTCTTGACGCACGCACCGGTGAACTTGCTTCCGTCGGGGAACTGGATTGTCCACTCGCCGTCCATCGGTTCGTCTTGGGACCATACGCCTTCTTTCACAACACCAGTGCTTCCCACACAGAGGATCCCAGCACCGTCGCGCATGCCATTGCGCCACTGCCCAATGTACTTGTCGCCACTGCTGCCAGCTGCAATGAACGTGCCTTCGCCATCACGCACATCTGCGCGCCAGCTGCCCGAGTACGTCGAGCCGTCGGCAAAGACTGCGTCGCCAACACCGTCACGTGCTCCAAACTTCCACTCGCCCGAGTACTGCTCTTTCTCTGGCAGTGTCGCCACGACTTGCTTGCCGACACCGTGCTTCTTGCCATTGGCAAACTCGCCTTCGTACACATGCCCTTCAGCGTCAATGTACGTCCCAACGCCGTGGAACTGGTTGTGCTTCCACTGTCCACTGTACGTCTCGCACCCGCGGATGACGCAATGACCATGTCCACTCCGCACGTCGTGCTCCCATGCGCCGTCGTAGATAAAGTCTTTCATCCCAGACGTGAGCACGCCGCTGCCATGTCGCACGTTCTCGCGCCACTCGCCTTCGTAGACATTGCCACTTGCGCGCTCGGTGAAGACACCAAAGCCATGGCGCATGCCACGTTTGAACTCGCCGTCGTACGTATCGCCATTTGGGTACACGTGCTCGTGCGAGCCGCTCTCTGGGTGCTGCTGTGAGAATACCGAGAGCTGGCGGTGACGATCCAACGTACTCTGACTTCGTGAGATCGAAGCAGTGGACTGCGTCGACGATGATGACGATGATAGCGGGATATCGACAAACTTGGACGGCGCACGCACAGGCTTGACGTACACACTGTTCTTCCACTCGCCTTCGAGGATCGTGCCATCAGCGTTGATGCAGACGCCAAAGCCTTCACGGAGCCCGTCGACCCAGCTACCCGAGTACGACGACTGGTTCGCGTACTTGCAAATGCCTTCGCCCCACGGCCGACCGCGGCGACACTCGCCAGTGTACTTGTCACCGTTCGCGTACACGATGAACCACACACCGTCAACGTCGACGTCTTTCTTCCACGTGCCTTCACGCGTCGCACCGGACTTGGCCGAGTACATTGCGCCTTCGCCGTGGCGATAGCCTTTCCACCACTGCCCTTCATATCGATCGCCGGATGCAAACGTCAGTGTTCCATTGCCATGACGCTTGCCGTCTTCAAAGCTACCCGAATACTCGGACGCATCCAGGTACAATGCGGTGCCTGTGCCGTGGAACTTGCCACGGCGCCACTCGCCACGGTACTGTGTCAAGCCGCCAAACTCGTCACTTGGCTTTGGTCGCGCGACTGTGAGCTTCCCAACACCGTCTTTCACGCCATTACGCCACTCGCCGTCGTACAAATCGCCACTCGCGCTCATGTAGACGCCCGTGCCGTGGAAGCAGTTGTCGCGCCACTCGCCAGTGTAGCTCTCCACGTTCTTGAGCGAGCTGTGACCGCGTCCGCTGCGCATGTCGTGCTGCCACTCGCCGTCGTAGATGTATCCGTGGTGCTTGGAGCTCAAGATGCCGTTGCCATGGCGCATGTCGTCGAGCCAGTCGCCTTCGTACTGGTGCTTCGTGACAAACTCCGTGTACACGCCAAAGCCATGGCGCTTGCCATTGCGAAAGCAGCCGTCGTACTCGTCACCGTTTGGGTAAGTGTACTTTGCACGCCCGTCCTGCGGCGGCGGTGCCAAAGGCGGAGCAATCGAGCTTCGCCGCCGTTCAAGGCGATGCACACTGAGCCAATTGTCGTAGTTGCTCGTGGTCTGCCACGCATGCGTCCAGCCGCGTCCATACTCGGCCACGAACTTGGCGTGGTCGCCAAACAGCGGCTTTGCGAGGTCTTCGAGCAGTGCGCGGATCGACGGGTGGTACGGTTCATCGGTCGCATCCTCACTGCCATTGGCGCTCGCGACCAAACTCGTGAACGCGTCGTCGAGCATGTGTTCAAAGTAGGACTGGAACTGCGCGAGGACCCAGTCAACGTCTGCATGCGCAGCTTCCATCGATGCTGCGACGACTGCTGCTGTTGCAGTCGCAGTTTCGTTGCTACCACTGCTACTACTTCCACTCCGCGAGGACGGTAGCTGAGCGAGTGTCCGAGTCTTTATGTCACGCATACTCTGTTGCATGCTCCGCGTGCGACTTCCACTTGATCCAGGAACTCGAGCAAACGAGAGCGATGAGCCGCTACTACTGCCATTGCGTCCCAGGCGTTCTGCGATGCTATCAGCGAATGCTGTTGTCGCAGCACCGACAGCGAACGCATGCTCGGTCTTCTTGGTCGGGAACGCCACGACTTGGCGCAAGTCCAAGTTCACAACGACGTCGACGTACGCACTCGGATGTTTCAGCAAGAGCGGATCGCTTGTACCAACGAGAAAGCCCTTGGTCCCGTACACACGCACGGCTTGGTCGCTCGTGAAGCACGGCTGGAGCACAAAGTCTTCGTTAAAGAGCGAGAGCGGCATGCCAAAGCGCCGCAAGCGGTACACCACAGCTTGGATCGTTCGTGACGTAAAGTCGCAGCTCGTGACCGAGAGCACGCCTGGTAGCAGTGCTAGCAGTGCGAGCGGCGCAGACGACGCGAGACTCGCATTTGACGAGTAGCACACGATGCGTCCTTCAAGGAGCAGCACGCGGAGCACTGCGATCACGTCCGCGCCGAGCCGCCGGATGAGCGGCACGACTGGTAACCCGACAAAGAGCTCGCGGTACGGCAGCTCAGCGAACGCACTAGACTCAGTTGTGAGCGTGCGGTAGAACGCCGCGAGTGCGTCGAACGAGTCGAGCGGTTCGTCGTCGCGGAAGAACTGCGCAGCGAGGACTTGGAGCTTGGCGCGTACGTAGGCGTGGAACGGCACGTTCGTAAGCAGCACGAGGAAGCGCACGTGCTGCTGGACGAAGTACGCTCGCTTGCAGCGCGGGTCTGGCACTGCGATCCCCATGACGCTCAGTGCTTTCGCATGCGCTGTTGGCAAGTGGAAGAAGATCCCAATCTCGTCGCCTGCAGCGCCAAGGAGACGCTTTGGAATCGCTGGACTTGTGACAGATCGAGATGATGTAGAGTTGATGCTGTTGTCGTCAGCGTGTCCGAGGTTCAGGTCGCGAAAGCCGATTGCGTCGACTTCGCGGTTGAAGATCTCTTCCTCTTCGTCGTCGTCATTGTCGTTGTCGTCGCCACTGTAGCGATTGTCGTCGAGGTAGATACTGCGTGCATTTGTTCCGCCAGTGGACGCAGCGTCGCCGAGCGACGCAACGAGCATCCGCGCACATACGAGCAGCTCTTCCGGTGTTGCAAGTGGTGATGGCAAACGTGTTGATGCTGATGCGGACGACGGTGATGCTGGCGACACAAGCGAGTTCGCTGCGTCTGGGCGTGGCAACAGAAACTCAATGTCGTCACGACTCGACGCTGTCGCACTCGCGTTGCTGCATCCAGCGCTCCATCGATGTGCGCGCACGATGCTGAGCATGAACTGCTCGTCGCTCATGCTCTTGCTCCTACTTTACCTTTCCTCAACTAATCCTTGGTTTTCTCACGCTCGAGTACACAATCCACGCAATTATATACGCGTACTCACCTAATACTGCGAAAGCAACGTGATTTGCGGAGCTAAACTTTAATACAAACTCCAAGTCATTCGCGTTATTAATTGAATGATGAGTACTGTCGCAACCTTTCGAAATACGCAAATCTGGTGCACTTCAACTTGCTGCGAACAGCTCACTTGCGCACGAGCAGCGCTGCGTTGCAGTGCACACGCACTTGAGTAAGCGCAATGGTGTCGCTCGCTGCACGAACGATCGACCTCACGTGCATGAGCGACGGCGCAAGCAGCACGAGCGAGTTTGCGTCGTGGCCATGCACACCACCGTCAGTAGTGCTGACCGAGTCGCACGATGACAACAACTCGCAAGTCGTCTCACGATCCCTTCATGACTGCGCCATGCTGCAAGAGCAAACGCGCGACGAGCCGAATGCAATGCCACTGCGCATTCGCGTGCGCAAAGCGCGTGTGCTGCTCTTTGCATCGACGTTCCTCGCACTACTGTCTGTGCTCGTCGTGCTATTTGCACGCGGCGTCGCACTCGTGACGCTCGAAGGCACACGGACCGAGAAAGAGCAGCGCGCACTGATTGACTACTACAGCTTCTACTCCGGCACGACCGCGTCGCTCGTGACCAAGCCGTTTGAGATCTGCGTGAGCGCGATGCTGCCAGTGATGTACCTCGTGTTTGCAACGAAGCTCTGTCTCCGCGACGACTCGTTCAAGTCGAACGTCGCGATGCTGCTGCTCCAAGCGCTGCTCGCAACGACGCTCACAAGTGCGTTCAGCAGTCTGTACGTGCAGCAGCGGCCGCCGCAGATCTCGCCGATCGTTGTTGACGCAGATCTTGCATCGCATAGTCGCGTGGCGCGTCGTGAGACGCAAGGGCAAGCTCCAGTCGATCCGTTCCAGCGCAGATCAACGACTGACACAGTGCTGAGCACAGCAATGCAGCCGGCGTTTGTCAAGAGCGAGAAGAATCCGTGCGCGATTAACGGCGAGTGGCGCCACGTCACCGCGACGCACGCGTTCCCGCTCAACTCGTGGCTCAAAGACATGTTGCCGCGCGGCGTCGAGCCATCTGCGTCGTTGCAGCTCAAAGTTGGCGACTACGTCCAAAGCAAGACAAACAAGACGACTGTCGCCACACCAACGACCCAGGCGCTGCCGTACGACATGATGACAGCGACGAACCTCTTGCTCTATCTGATGTTCACGTCCGAGACGCTCATGCCGTGGATCCCATCCGCTGGGATGGAGAACAGCACGTTCGACCAGTTCCTCTTGCGCGCCGCGGAACTGAACGCAACAGACGATCACAACGCATTCCTCCACGCAGCTGCGAAGATGATCAACGAGTCGCTGTATCGACAAGCCAAGTGGCTGAACTACTCAGCCGCCGAGACGACGCTCAACTTCAGTCGCACCGAGCTCTCGGACGACATTGTCTTTGACGCCGTGACGATCGACATCCCGTTCCAAGAGCAGCTCATGACGCGCACGCTCTATGTCGACGAGAAGCACGGCGGACTCAAGTACGCCGACGATCCGAACAAGAACTTGCCAAAGAACGCGACTACGACTGCAGTGTACGACGTTGCGACTGCGCTCGACTGCGGCGTTGATGCGTGTCTCGTCGACGATCCGATCTCGACAGTCGACTTGCTCAAGCAAACAAACAAACAGAGCCCAGAGCCGCAGGTCCAAGCGTTTGCACCGTGTGCCTTTGGTAATGGCTCCGAAGACGTCACTGTCGCGTATCTTCACAACCAAGCGTGTCGCCAGCGCTTGAACACGTCGATGCTAGTCTACAGCATCGGCAAGCGCATCATTGCAGACGAGATGGTCTTGGATCCACCTGGCAAAGTCTTGAAAGAGCGCATCGGACATCTCACGAACGTCCGTCGGTTCCACACGATCACGATGGGGCGATTGCGATGGATGACACACGACATTGCGGCGCGCTTCAATGCTGTCTGCGGCGTTCGACAGACAAGCACTGGCTGTCGCGGCTTGAGCTTTCAGCTTGAAGGCAATGCATCGCAGTTTCTCGTCGTCGGCGAAAAGCACTTGCCGCTGAGCGCACTCGGTCCGTTCATGGGCTACCGCTCGCAGTGGACACCGCTCGTGACCGTCTCGACGTCCAGCAAAGACGGCGACCTCCTTTTCACACGCAACGTCAAGCGCAAAGTGAACTGGACCATGGACGCGTCGTGCTCAGACTCGGTCGAGACGCTCGCGCGACAGGTCGATACGAATCGGTGGTACATCGAGCACGGACTCCAGGAAGCATACACTGCAGCGCTCTTCTTCCTCTTCCAGAACGCAGCGCTTCGTGAAGCGCACGTACGTGCCGACAGAAAGCAGACGCTCGACTTTGTCGGCAGCCGCGTTCAAGTCACGCTTGAAGCCAAGATCCCGCTGCTGTCTGCACTCGCGTCGCTCGGTGGCAGTGTGCTGCTATTGCTCGCCGTCGTGCTCGTCGTGCTCGTTGGTAAGCGCACCGAGCGCTCGATTAGAGACCGCCTCGATGCACACCGCGTTGCGAAAGTGCTGCTTGTCGAGCAGAGCTTCCCCAAGTTCTTCCTCGAGTGCACAGTCGGCGATCCGAGACGCCACGCAAGCGGTACACAGCCGCTCGAGCGCTTCCGCATCGAGTCACTGAGTCTCAAGCCACTTCATACGCGTCCGACTGGTGACAATGCGACTGCAGTGAGTGCGACGCACCGAAGCGCAGTCATTCGTTTGCCGCCACAGTCGATCTAGCACGTCAAGTGAGCTGGCAAAGTGTACCCATTGGCCGGATGGGTCCAGTATTCGGGGCCACACTCTTTTCTTTCCTGGCTTTTACATTGTGTGACCACACGACATTGAGAGAGCACACTTTCAGAAGCTCATCGCCAGGACAGCGAGATCGCAATGGACGACGTTAGTGCAAGCACGCTCGCGCCATCATTGCGTCGATCCGCTGCTGCGAGTGATGACAGCAAAGCAGTAGCAGTCGGGCAGCTTGCTGACGCTGCTATGACTGCTCAATCGACTCCTGCAGTCGCGAGCAACGATACAAACGACACACACGATAGCGCACAAGCGAACCGAGGAGCTCCTCAGAGCGACACGATCCAGCGCTCATCTGCGACTGCTAACACTACAGCGAGTGCTGCTGGTTGCGTGACAGTGCCGCCGCGCCTTGCTCTCATGACGGCGCAAGGCAGCGAGCGTGGTGCTTCAAACACAGCCGCCACCGCAGCCGCAGATCCATCCGTCGATACAACTCGTCTCACTGACAACGACGATGACAATGACAACGATGACGACGATGATAGCGAAACGCAACGTGCTCTCGAGCTCCGCGCGCGCGAGATGGAGCTGTTTGAAAGCCAGCTCGAGAAAGAGATGCTCAAGCGCCGTCCTGACCACTTTATCATCGGCGTGATCTGCCGGTCGCTCGGTGGTGTGCCAGATCACATGCGCTCGAGCGTGTGGAAAGAGCTCCTCGGCGTCACACGGAGCGAGCGCGTGCTCCTGGATCAGTCGATCCTGAAAGTCGAAGAAGACTTGGAGAACCAAAAGGTCATCTCTGCTGACGCGTGCCGCACGCGCGGTCACGATCCGTACTTTCGCCAACCAGAGACAATCGAGCTCATCACGAAGCTCTTGACGTACTACTGCAAGTGCCGCAACATCCGATACAAACAGGGCATGAACGAAGTCTTGGCGCCGTTCCTGATCCTCGAGCGCGCGCCGCCGCTGCCCGAGGGCGTCGTGTTCCAGTGCTTCTACGCGCTCATTGACAAGTTCTTGCCTCACGTCTTTGTCGACCGCGAGTTCAAGTCGCTCCAGTGCTCGTTCCAGCTCTACCGCTTGCTCATGCTCTACCACGACCCGATGCTCTGCCACTATCTCGACCAGCACGACATGACACCAGAGCTGTACGTCACGCCGTGGTTCATGACGCTCTTTGCGCGGAACCTCGAGCCGGACTTGGTCTTCCGGCTCTGGGACTTCTTCCTCCTGCAGCAAGAGCATCCGTACTTGCTCCACTTTGTCGCCTACGCGCTCGTCGCGGCGCACAAGCACGCGATCCTGGCGTCCGACGTCACCGAGCTCCCGCGCGTGCTCACAAGCATCACGTTTAGCTCTGTCACGGAGCTCGAAGCGATCTGCGACGCGGCGCTCCAGATCGCACAGACCACGCCGCGGTCGTTTGAGCGCGACTTGTACGCAGTCTGCTACGGCGGCTACAGCGACCGCATGCTGCCGTTCGTGCGCCACGTCTCGGGCGCGTCGAGTCTCCAAGTGTACCCAGACGAACTTGTAGCAAACTTGCTCCAGCGCATCTCGGCCAAGTCGTCACTCGCGCGGTCGTCGTCGTCGTCACTCGCGCGTGAGACCGTGCAAGAATCGGCTGACAGTCTCAACCCACTGCTGTCGCCACTGGCGCGGTCGTCGTCGTTCTCGACCGAGCGCAACGCCTCGGCAGCGTCGGTGTTCTTCATCGTCTTGGACTGCCGTCCGATCGAGCAGTACCGCGCGTGCCACTTGAGTCTATCGTACCACATTGACCCCGAGGTCGTTGCGAGCCCAGATGCGCTCATGGTGCTCATCAACGGCTTCTCGCGCATGAAAGGCTGCCACTTTTGCTTTGTCGGGCCGTCGGACCCAGCGACGGCGTCAGGACCAAAGCCCAGCAACATTGCGTTCGACACGATCTCGCGACTCGCACGTGGGATCTCAGGCGAGCGCAAGACGCAAGGCGATGGAGCTGTAGCGTCAGTGCCAGTGGTGTCCAGTAGTGGCAAGCTCTCACCGAGTCCTGGCGTCCCAGGAGCAACCGACAGCAAAGACGGCGACCGGAAGCTCCACACAGAGCACATCTCAGTCACGCGCCTCGTGCTCATGTTCCTCCAGAAAGGCTTTGAGCACATCAGTCGTCTCGACGGTGGCTTTGATGAGCTCAAGACTGCGATCCTCGCGATGGATGCGTTCACGCAGGAGCAGCTCTTGGTCCATGCAGAACCACCTGCGCCATCGGCAACAACAGCGGGAGCAGCACCAGCGACAGGCTTCAAGCTCTTCTCAAAGATCGGCCTCACGCGCCTCCGGAGTGCGCACAGCGAAGACAACATTGTCGTGACAAGCACCGACGCGTCAGGGCAGTCGCAGACTGAGCCATCGTTGCTACCGCCCGTGTCAGCGCCATCGGTCCTAGCGACCACTGACGCCTCGACGCGGCTCAAGCCCAAGACTGCGACGTTCTCGCAGCGATTCCAGAGCTTCACGACCGCTGTGTCGCAAGGCGCAACGGCAGTCGTGCGGTCTCGGAGCCTCTCTGAGATCGCTCAAGCTGCGGCGGCATCGCAAGAGCGCTCAAGTGACGACGATGACGAGGACGATCACCTCGTGACAACCGACGAGCGGCAGCTCGTTGGCGAAGACGAGTGGGTCGAAGTGTGCTTGCGCACAAAGGAGGCGCTTGAAAAGAGCCTCGCGTACAAAGAGGTCGTGTTCCAAGCCGGGTCAATGGGCATCTTGCTCCAAAAGGCAAAGACCAGTCGCACGTACCAAGCGATGGTCGACAGCATCGTGCCCGAGAGCCAGGCGTCCGAGAGTCAGCAGATGGAGCGCGGCGACTTGCTCGTGTCCGTGAACGGCCAGAGCATGGCGAACGTGCCGTTCTTGTGCGTCGTCGAGCTCGTGAAAGACGCTGCCCGACCAGTCGTGCTGTGCTTCCAGAACCCAAACGCAAAGCGCGCGCTCGAGTCGTTTGACGCACTCGCAATGCCGCCGACTGCACCGACGCTCGTGAGCACAACGCACCATGCAATCGGCATCTCGTGGCGCAAGCTCGCGCTTCCGAACGTCCAGTACCAGCTCCAGTACGCGCGGCAGTCCGAGTTCCACTTCAATCCGTGGCTCGCAGTTACGATGAAGCGCGACGACAGCGACTCGAGTGCGCTCAGTACGAGCGGCGTCACAGCGCACACGAACGGCACGATGGTCGGGCTTGCGCCTGGTCAGTCGTTTGTCTTTCGTGTGCGCTGTGGGCATGGCGACAAGTGGGGGCCGTACAGTCTATCGAGCCATCCGATCCGGACGCTTGAGCGCAGTAACAGCGTCAAAGAGGATGGAGAAGGCGACTCAACAGCAGACACGACAGGTTCACGTGAAGACCGACCAGTCTGTGGTCGGTCCCAGACCGAGCCTGTCTTCCTCCCAGGGTCGTGCCCAGTGTTGATCGAGCACGGACTGTTCTACTACCGAGTCGTGATCAGCTTGTGGGCACGACGGCGCCCGGCGTTTGACGCGGAAAAGCTCGACACTGTGTTTGAGAAAGGCTCGGTGCTCAAGTGCGTCGAGCGCATGATCGCGCCAGGGACGAACCAGATCTTTGTGCGTGTTGCAAAGGACGATGCCAGTGCTTCTGATACTGGCGATGGCGGCAGTGCGATCGATGGAGACGATACGGCGCTTCCCGACACTGGCGACGATGACGATGACGACGATGACGAAGTGGGTGTGTGGGCGTTTGAGAACACTGCAGAAGGCACAGTGGTGCTCGAGCGGCTCTCGGAGCCGCCACTGAACGAGAGCCCATCGCCTCTACCACAGTCCTCTTCATCGTCTGTCACAGCATCATCGGTGCTGCTCCCGCTCCAGGAGCAAGCCAAGTCGGTCGTGTCATCGATCTTCTCGAGTGGATCCAAAGCGAGTCCGCCTGTCAGTACCACTACCACCACCAGTAGCACTACGACGTCGCCACACGAGAACGACGATGATGCCGACATTGTATCGAGTGTTGTTGCGCGTGTCGTCACTGCACCAGTCGCGCCAAAGATCCTCCAGGTCTTCCCGGTCTCGTCGACTGCGATCGTCGTGACGTGGGACCCGATCAACGACGTTGGCGTGACAAAGTACCAGATCCAGTACTCGAAGAACCGACTTGCGGCCATGTGGTGGAGCGTGAGCCACGACGTTGACGCAGAGACGCTCAAGTACACTGTCCAGGAGCTGCTGCCAAACACACCGTACCTCTTTCGCATTCGCGGACACAGCGACGAGGCTGGTTGGGGACCGTACAGCGACGCGAGCGAGAGCTGTCGGACGTTGCCAGTCGACGAGTCAGTCAAAGACAGCGCCAAAGCTGAGTCAATGCCTGCTTCGGCAACGGCGACGACGACGACGGCTGAGACGGACGAGAAGAGCGAGCCACCAGCGATGTCAACGTCATCTGGATCAGCGCCAGGGAGTCGAACGTCGAGTGGCAATGGCTTTCGCTTGCCAGTTGGCTCGATCTTCTCCGCACCGTCAGCAGCATCCTCAACGGCGTCATCGTCAGCTGCACCTTCGAGCACGCCGCTGCGCACTGGCAGTACGTTCCTCGACAAAGCCGTTGCTGCGGCATCGCGCTTGACGCTCACGCGGCGTCGATCGCACTCATCTACGTCAGCCACGACATCGAGCGTCCCAGTGGCACTTGGTACCAGCGCTGAGCAAGAGAGTGACAAGCTTGAGACTCCTGACGGCAATGGCGAAGACGGCAACGATGACAGCGATGAGCACGACCAGATGGTCGAAGAAGCCGGCGGCATCACTCACGTGAACCTCGGACACTGGAAGAAAGACGCGACAGGGGCGTTCCAGGACTTTCGCTTCTTCACAGCAACGCAGTACGAGCGGCGCCAAGGTGGGAGTGGCAACAGCAGCAGTAGTGGAGAGGACACGACGGACGCCACTGCTGCTCCAACTACCAAGTCGAGTGTGACCGAGTTTGTCAAAGTCGGCAACCGCGACCTCGTCGTGACGCCTGCGTCGCTCTTTGTGCTCAATGCGTGGGCGTCCACGCGTGAGGGCTACGCTGTGCTTGAGCACAGCCGCATGCTCGAGTCGCTCGTGAAGATCACGGCGCAGAAGGCCGTGAAGAACCTCGTTGTGCTCCACTTCAAGGTCCGTCGGTGCTGCTGATGCTGTCGTGTCTGTCTGTCTAGTCGTCTCTCTGACCTGCTGATGTGATGCTTGTTTGCTTGTGTGTGTCTACAGCGTGAGAACGCCTCCGAGCCGTCTGCCGCTGCAAGAGCAGTGTCGCCAAGCTCAGACACCAGCACTAGCGCGCTTGAGACAACTGATCGTCTGTACTTTGTCTTGAGTGACCCAGACGCGTGCGTGCGGCTCGTGCGCCAGTACTATGAGCAGCTCATGACATGAGCAGCAGCGTCGTCGTGTTGTTTCAATACCAACTGTTCACGTACAGACCACGCGTGTTGCCATGCTCTCGCTCTGAAGTTCCTGCCTTGGCCCTCATGACGACGCTTGCGCTGAGCGCTTGACGTGCTGCAACGCCAGTAGTGTCTGCGCGACGCGGCGCTGGTACTTGATGCGCTTTGGTGCGACTGCGCAGCACTTGCGAAAGAACGCAAGTGCGCGCCAGAGATCGCCGCTGCGGAATAGCGCAAGCTGGAGCATCAGGGCAAGCAAGTAAGCGTGTACAAGAGAGGCATGAGCGTCAGATATGAGGAGCACCTCTCGTGAGAGCAAGAGAGAGATAAGCATTCGTACTGCAAGGACGTAGCAGATGCTCGTGCTCGACTCGAGGTCCGAGTCACGTGCGAGCGTCTCTGTCAAGAGCGAGACGACGTGGTCATACGCTCCGAGCTCTAGAGAACGTCAGAGAGCAGCAGCAACAGAGCATGAACAAGCAGCGCGTCAGTGTTCTGTGGTGATCACCTATCATGCCGCAAAGAGTCCGTACCGTAGAGCCACCGAGCGTGCTGCAAGAGCACGAATATGTGCGCTGCGTCGTCAGTCTCAAGACAGTACTGCGTGCGCCAACAGCGCGTCGCGATGTGAATCAATTGCAGCCGCAGCGCTTCAGCACTTGATCCATTCGGACGCTGCGTGGCGGCGATCTGTCGCCAATGCCGCAGGAGCGGCCACTGGAGAATCGCAAAGAGGTCGGCGTCGTACGCTGACTGCGCGAGCAGTGCGACCTGAGTCTTGAGTGAAAAGTGCATCGCGCCGTCATCGACGCCCATCATGCCCCAGAGCAAGTCGCAGTCGCTCGGTGTGAACGAAGCAAACGCGTGGCGAAACGCAGCGTGCGAGCGACTCGGTGTGTCTTTGAAGCCACCGTCGCCTTGGACTGGTGCTAGAGGCATCACAGTGCCGTACAAGACGTCAAACGTATCGGTTGCAAGTGCAGTTGCGACCTGCGCATCCGTTCGCAAGCAGCGATCGTCTTGACGGCCAAGGCGCTCGAGCACGACTTGGAGGATCGCAAAGTCGACTGGGAGGCAGAAGCAGTCGGGATGCGGCGAGAGCTGCGGGAGCTCAAACCCGTCGCTCTCGCTATCGCGCGCAAAGAACGCGCTCGAGATCGGATCACGGAACGAGAAGCTCGCGTCGCCGATCAAGACACCAACTGGGAACTTTGTAGTAGCGCTGTCTGCTGCTGCTGCTGCTACGAGCGTCCGGACGAACGCGATCGCTTCGACTGGAAAGAGCACGAGCGATGACGACGATGCGATGCGAGACGCACTCGCAATGCGCTCGAGCACATCAAGCAGCACGCCGTTCACGAACGCGTCGTCGTACGCTGGTGTCGTGAATGGATCGATACGCTCGAACGACAGCTCCATCTCGGCGATGCTCGTCACGCGGTGGTCGACGCGTCCTCGATAGACATTCAGTCGCGAGCATCTTGATGCAAGCGACTGCTGCTGAGCACGGTCATCACCACCGCCACTCATGCTGTCGCTCGTCACCGCAGAGCTTGTAACAGCAAAGACATCAGTGCGGAGCGAGTCGATGAAGTAGTTGCCCATGACAAAGACTGGTCCGTTTGAGCCGACGCGCCAGACAGTGCCAGTGTACTGGAGCCGCAGTGTCTGCGCTTCATTGCCACTGGTGAACGCCGCCGTGTCAAAGCGCGCAAACTCAAGCCGTTGCGTCTGTAAGAATGGCTCGAAGCACGGCATCGCCATGCGCGACGCAAGCACTTGGTCGCTCAAGTCGCTCGCAATGACGCACGGACGAAGCCCGCGCTGAGCAAACGCGTCGTTGCGATCGACGAGGTCGTAGAAGTGGATGAGGAACGCATGGAGGAACTTGC
>JAASFN010000547.1:0-18156 GCA_023333795.1 Globisporangium rhizosaccharum | reverse complement strand
CTTCTTGCTGTGGAGAAGGCTCATCGCTGCACTATGCGCCGTTGCTTCCGTCACAGTCGTAGTCGCAGCACCATCAGTGCTGCTCGTCGTCGTCTTCGTCGTTGTCGCAGTGCTTGACGCGCTGCCACTCGCAATTGCAGCGCCACCACCAGCCGCCGATGCCGATGGCTCATACACAGTCGTTGTGGTAGCGCCGTCATTGCTGTCGCTGCTGCTACCACTGCTGTTGCTGCTCGTCGTTGTTGTTATCACGACCGCGCCAGTCGCGTTCCCCGAACCGCTGCTGCTGCTGCCATGCGTCACATGGTGGCTAGTTGTCAGCACAGTCGCGGTACCGCTGCTGCTAGCATCCGTGCCAGCTGCGACGTGCACGTATGCGCCAGTCGCAGTCGCCGAGGTGTGCACTTCAACCACTTGCTCCTCACCCTCGTCAGTCGTGGTCGTCGTGGTCTTCACGGTCTCCTCGACGCCGTCGGCGTTGATGCGCTTGGAGATCGTCGTGCGCGTTGAGACGCGGCCAGTGCTGGCGCTTCCAGCACCGTGGTGGTGCTCTTGCTCTTGTTGTTGCTGTTCGACATGCTGCTGCTGCGTCGTCGTGGTCGTGGTCGAAGTCGTCGCTGCGTCTGCGCCACTGACGTGCAGCTGCTGTTGTTGTTGTTCGTTGCCGTTCGCGCTCATTGTGCGCGTCGCTTTCGTCGCTTTCGTTGGTGTTGCTGTTGCTTTCTTGGTTGCTCCTGCCGTGGCGTGTGCAGTCGTCGCCTTGCTAGCGTCGTTGCCCATGCGCGGGTGGTGATGTTCGCTTCGACGTGCGCGCCGCGAGCGAAGTCTTCGAGTGAGGGAGAGCGCATGAAGAGCGCGATCAAACGCGAGCTTCGACTCGCGACTTGGCTTTGTGTCCAGCAGCCCTGCGCCGTTTGTGTATGAAAAGCATCGTGTGGTGCACAAAAAATCAGTTTGGCCATTTTGGCCAATCGCGCTGGACTTACAGACCCTCTCAAACAAGCGAGCGGGTTCCACATGCATTACTGCAGGTCCACTACACAGTCTTGCATAGTGCGTAACGGCGAGAACAACTTGGTCATTGTATTTGTTTCGTATAGAGGTGTTTAACCGCGATTGCGTGGTTTTGCGTCTCGTCTCCTCAATCGAAAAACGAGTTCGTTTCAAATGAGGTTCGTTTCCATGCGGAGTGAGAGTGAGAGCGAGTGTGAGGTGAGAGCGAGAGAGAGAACGAGAGTGAGCGCGCGGTCAACGATGGCCAGTCGATGCTGAAGAGAGTGTGCACACGAAGTGGAGCGGTTGGCGAGCACATACGTCTTGGATCAACAACAACGCGTTGAAGCTCATTGCGTGTGTACCATGTGTACAAGTAAACACTGCTCGAACAGGAACGCTGCCTGTGAGCCATATCTTTAGCTGTATCCTAGCAACAATCATAGCAACAAGGCAAAAGGCAAATGACACATGAAAAGCTCAGAGCGCACGCTTGGTTTTGGTTTGACACACATGGATTCGCTCTGTACATTGCAGAGCAGCGTGACTCGTTTTTGGCACATGAAAATGAACTAGAGAGGCCTCTTCAGGTCGCATAAACCAGGTCTCATTATTTTCAAGGGACCAGCTATTCGGCATTTTTGAAAAATAGCAAGCTAGGTTTTCATATGTACTCTTGATATAATCTTACATTTAAATTTTTATCAATCTTACGTTTACATTTTTACATGTTTACCAATCTTACGTTTACATTTTTACCCGAGATTTCTTCTTATTAGAAGAAATGAAAAGTGTCGCTGGACCTGGAGGAACTTCTCCAGCAAACGTAGCACAGTATACTTCACCTGACAACAACTTCTCAAGCCCAACACTAACATTCGCAACGAACGTCATCTAACTAACTGTGTACGTCTCAGCACGAGTGGATGGCCGAAGCTCAGGGCGAGGTCATCGTGCAAGACCTGACGGCTGGCGTTGCTCACGCCCAGGTTGATGCGCCGGCTGAAGTAACTGCTATTGAAGCCCCGCCGGTCCTCCTGCTCACAATCGCAGCTGTCGATAGCAAGTGAGTCTTACAACAGTGACGAGCAACAGCATCAGCGCGGCGCTCAGGTCCTCGCAGCTATTTACTTAAGCACTCCACGCCCAATGCACATCTCGTTGCATCTAACCATGTCTCCATGTCTCCATGTCTGTAGCTTTCGCGTTCTGATATGGACATGTATGTACCGGTGCGACAGTGTCGCCCACGCCAGAACGACATAGCAGGAGGTAGTGTGGATCGTCTGAGAACGTGTAATGTAGGTAAAGTTAAGCTTCGCGCCAGACAGGCTCGTAGCTACTCTAGGTATGCTCTTGTGCACGTGCAGACGGCGACAGTGAGGTGCTATTCCACTGAACGCCGACACTGGTCGGCCGGTGCGAACAACTAGTCACCAACGTTCGTTCGCTCTCTCTTTCCCTGTACGGCATGTGGCAGTAATAGTTTGAGTTTTTTCATCGAAGGAAAGGCTGGATTAACCTTGAAACATCGCCAAAGGTTACTGTGCATAAGCGAAGAAAACGAATGATTGATGTGCTTGATTTACTGTTGTGAAGAACGTCTTCCTCTTTCAGTTACCCTTTAATCGTGCACATTTGGGGAAGTATTGAGGCTCATACAGCGCTGTTACAACTTGTGGCTTGAATCCTACGTCAAACACTCAAACACTTTGGCTATCAGAAGGAATGGTCATGAACATATGACCATTCCTTACTTTGGCTATCAGTCCTTCTGATAGCCAAAGTAGCCGTCCATGGCGGATGAATGACTTAAACACAATATACAAAAGAAAAGGATAAATAACAACATACTATTGATGTGTGCCTCACGTTGTATATATTGATGTATTACTCTGTTCCAAAATAAGTGGAGATTTCAACATTTTTGCTGTAGTTTAGTTAATACTCCACCGTTTGAGCTGATTGAGACCAAAAGCGAAAGCTTTCGTCCGGATCTACGCATCAGTGCGTAAATCAACGCCCAAACAGTAGGTGTTCAGATGGCGGCATCGTTTCTATTGGCTAGAGAGGCTTTTTGAGGCACTGTGATTGGCTGACTTTGTTCGTTCCAGAACTGTCTCATGAGACAGGCACTTTCAGACCCCTTTCTGCACACTCAATACTGAAAGCAGATGTATTTTTGCTCCACTTATTCTGGAACAGCTCAAGAATGGAATCACCACTTATTTCGGAACAGAGTAGTACCTGCGAAAGTGCCGTCACGTATGTTACTCTTGTATTTAGATCACACAAAAGTTTCTGAAGGACCTTTCGCCTAACTGAGTGCGTAGTGCTCAAGTTTGTCCCATTCAGTCGCCATGTCCATCCAACAGTCCATGATAGCGAACAATACACAGTAAACATCTTAACTCTGGATACTAGAGTATCATCGGGTATATTAAATATCAAATAAAATATTAAACATAAATATAATCCAATAAATCGGTTTTAATTTGGTTGAATTAGAATAATGGCTCGACGATAAATCGGTTTTTGCCCGGTGTTATCAGAATTTTATTTATCGGCATTTCATATTTCAACATTTTTTGGTTCAAAACACATACAAACGCCAAGTCAAATGGCTCTGCGCACCGAGCGGTCACTGACTATACAAACGTCAAATCTAAGTGCACGAAAACGCTGTTTTCTGCACTTTTGGCACTACTTATTTTTAAAGAAGGGTTTGAGCCACATAGAGTTTTCTAATGTGTACGAGTTTGTACTCGCATTCTGCACTATCGGCAATTTGTTCCTGTTCATTTTCATACGTTTCTCAAGTGTAATTTGGTTTGGCACTGAAGTCAAGAGACTTTTTGTGCCACACAACTCCACACCACGAACAACAATCAAACTGCTCGGTGCGTCTTGGTGCTCGGACCACGCGACTCACATGGGCGAGGACAAACAGCGGCTGCTTCTGGCTCTGGATCGATGCAAAGCCCTCAGACGCGAGGTAGAGCGCTTGGATGTGCCGCATCGTTGCTTCGAGCGTGAGCTTGTGGCAATGGGATCGTGTTGCAGCACAGGACAGTGATGGATCATCCTTCACTCACTCATCAAATGTATCACAAACTCTCTCAAGCGACTGGGGTCACACAGTCGACCAATGTGCTACCGTCTCGTCGGCACTGGTGGTCGCAGTGACCATCTCTTCCTCTCGCACATATTGATGCCATGAGCAGTTGGTTCACTCGCTGCAGCACTTCGGTGGCGCACGGACGCTGCGCTGGGTCGTCCTGCATGCACTCGAGCTGTAGGTCCAGGATCGCAAAAGGAATTAGCACGGAGCTGGTGCAGATGAGATAGCCGAGACCCCACACATTTACTTTGACGCCATGTAAGCTTGCTGAGAACATCTCCGGTGCGTGTCTCGCTCGGTCGAGACGAGTGTCGGTCACTTGCAGCGCTGGCACAATCGCTGCGTCGTCAAAGTCGATCAAGAACCACTCGTCGGCCGTCGTCGACTTCATCACGTTGTTCCAGTGCAGGTCACGGTGCGCAATCCCAACGCCATGGAGTGCTACAAGCGCCTCGAGCATGTCGCGGAGTGCCATGAGCAGCAGCTGCGGCTTCTGCGGCTTCACTGCGTCGCCGATAGGAAACAGCTTGACGAGACCGAGCTCGAGATGGATCGTTTCCATACGGACAACGTGTGGGACTGAATGGCCGTGCATCTTGCTCATGATGGTGCGCAAGTGCAGGATGCGCTCGTGCTTCGTAGCTTCTCGGTACTGCTTCGTGACGAACTCGTCGGGGATGCCCACTTCGACGTCATTCAATCGGTAGCGCACTCTGTACTCGATGGAAGTGCGCGGCGCCATTCGGTCAGCGATCGGTACAAACAAGCGAGACACGTTCACGAGTGCGAGGAGCAACTCCAGTCGGTCCGCGACATGTTGCACTGCAAACCGCTCCAGCACGCTGACTGTCACTGCACGCAGGTTGGCTGCGGCGCGAGCGACCTTGACGAGGCAGACGTCGAGTCCAGACGTTACGTAGCCCAGCATGTACGGCACGTCGCCGTAGCTCCATGCGAGCCTCACCTCGAGCTTATCGAGCGATGCGTCCATGCTCACGGCGCTTGTCTTCTCGTCGCCACAGACGACGCACTGGTTCTGGATGAAGAGGCACATGCTCGGGCGGCTGTTGACTCCACCTCTCGAGGTTTCGGCACCGATTGTACCAGGCGCCAGGACACGCTGCGCACAGGAACCTCGCGATGAGAGGGGTCCACACCGACAAGGAGAGCGTCATCTCCGTTGTCTCCAACGGCACGCCCATGGGCGACTCGATGAACGGCATCAGCGCCATCTTTGTGCTAGCCGATACGCGCTCGCGAGCGACAAAGAGCTTGTCTGCTGCGGCTTGAATGCGGCCGACGTCGTCTTCCGACACAGCGATGTGCTCGAGGAGACCGTGGGTGATCGGGATCTTCACTGGCGAGTCTTGCTGCAAGAACCCCTTTAGATCTAACGGCAGCTCGGCTCCTCGATGCTGCTGGAGCTTGTTTGGCCACAGGACCGGCAATCGCCCTTTTGAGTGCACCAGGATCGGTGTTGTGCCCTCCCTGTCGTCGACTTGCTCGTGCTCGTCTTGACGTGGCAGCACCACCAGTGCGTGGACAGCGCTTTGTACCGGCTCGAACGCCTCTCCAAAGCACTTGTCAGAGCAAAGCCGCCACGTCGGACGCAACATCCGCTCTGGCACGACGGAGTCATCAAGTCCGCCATGCACTAGCTTGATGTACGCCTGGACTGAGTCTTCCAGCCACGCTGCGTTGCTGCTCGGTCGCATCAAGTACAGCGTCAGTTGCGCGGCGCTGCATGTCGCGATCGTCGGGAGCGCGGTGCAGATCGCTTTCTGCAGCTCGTACATGCACGCGCTCTCAGTCACCTCGATGGGAAACACGCTGCCGTCGCCCACGACTGCGCACCAGATCTTCATCATCACAGACGCGCTCGATCGTGTGTCGCTGCTATCGCTCTGCGGTTCGAGCTTCGTCTCACGAGTCGACTCACATCAGACATCGACTCGACTGCTAGCTGCTCTGATCAAGCGACTGTGGTACGCTGTTCATCATCATCACTGGTAGTGGCATCCGTCCCTCACTCGCGCCGAGTCGAAACAAGCAGCAAAGAGCTCACGCAAAGTGCTGGATCACTGGACGTGGACTTCGCGCCGAGACACACACGTCGCTGCTTCTACACGTGGACACACGCGTTGCTCGCTTCGACTGCTGGCTTGAAGAGGTCTTTGAGCGAGATCGTCTTGGCGCGGTCGCCGCTCAAGCCTGCCGGTGGGTACGCGACTGGGTCGTCGACTGCGAGCATTGGCAGCGCAGTGGTTTGTGTGTCACTGCCCTCGCCGCTCTCCGCTGCCATCGTCATCGTCATCGCTACTCCTGGTGGCTCTACACACTCCTCTCGTCCGTGGACGAGGTGCTCGCTCGCTGCGTACTTTTGCTCAAGGAGCGAGAACTCGGCACTGCGCTCAGTCGCTGCCGCCATGAGCGCCTCGCGCCATTCTGCGAGCACTGTCTCGCCAGTGACGACGTCTTTTGATACAGCTGCTACTGTTGCGTCCTCGTCGTTCTCGTCATTGTCGCTACTGTACACTTGGATCTGTTTGATGCTGCAGCGGTCGATCAAGTACGCCATCTTCTTGCGCTCGTCGGCCGAGTACATCCTCTCAGCTGCTCGGTGGTCGCACCGATTGACTCTTGTTGCTGCGTCGCTGTTCCGACTCGTGCGCTCGAGCACCGACGAGAGCGAGAGCAATAGCCGCATGAGCATCGACAGCGACGCGTAGTCGTCGCTGAGGTACCGAAAGTAGTCGTCCAGGACTAGGAACTCGCCGACAAACGCCTCTGTGAACACGGGCTGCGACCGATGGAGGTACGCAGTCACTTCGCCACGCAACGGCGTCGCTCTGCGGCCAACGAGCGCAGTGAAGTACGTCACACCGAGGTCGCTCAGCTTGCTCAGCTTCGTCATGTCGGACGCTGCGATGCCACCGAGGCGCAAGTGCGGATGCAGCACGTGCGCGAGGACAAAGAGCGGCTGCTCCATCTCGGACCACGCGACTTCGAGCGCGCGCTGGATCGATGCAAAGCCCTCGGACGCGAGGTAGAGCGCTTGGATGTGCCGCATCGTTGCTGCGAGCGTGAGCTGCGGTTCAGATGCACTCGCGTACGCTGTGCTAAACTTTCGGAGCACCAGTGCGACGCGCTCGAGTAACACGCGCGGGACTTTGCTGTCGACAGCCGCTCGGAGCTCGGCGCTTGCTCGCAGTGGCGCGCTCTCGTCGCCAACCGCTGCGAGTCGCTGGACAAACTGCACATACGTCTGCCAGTCTGAGAACGGATCTGTCGCTGTGAGCGCGCGCACACTTGCGCTCGTGGTCCAGAGCTCCGCGAGCGCTGCGACGACCAACTGCACATCCTCATCACCAAAGACTTTGACGAGACAGAACAGCAAGAGACTCGCAAAGTCGTAGACAAACACAATGCGTGGCCAGCGCGCGCGCAGGATCGTCACTGCGCGAGCAAACGCACCATTGCACGGGAGCACGACGACAGCTGGGATGACGTGTGCGAGGACGTCGCACTGCTGCAAGTGCGCGTCGAGCCACCGCGCAATGTCGAGGCCGTGGCTGTACGCGAGTGGAGGGATCGGCGTGCGCACTGAGCAGTCGGCGTCGTCGCTCGATGCGTCAATCGGTTGCTTGAGCACAGACGACACTGGCACGAGCGCTTTGCCGTTCGTGAGTTCGCAGTGCAGCACTGGCACTGCTGTCGAGCCGCTACTGTCCTGCGGCACAGTCGTGACGTGCAGCATCACGGGCCACATCGTTGGCCGCAGTGACTCGTGGGATGCACCAGCGCTGCTTGGAAACGGCATCGCGTCTTTGAGCTCGAGTAGCTCAGACAGTGCGACGTGGTCATACGACTCGTTGAGCACGTGCGTGCGCAGTGCGTCGCTGTTTGGCACGGGCGTGTCGACGCTCGGCGCGAGTGCGACGCGAAAGAGCTTCTTCGTGCTCTCGCTGTCCGCCCACTCGAACGGCAAGCGGTGCTGGATCGTGAACTCGAGCAGCGCGCTCGAGAGCTCCGTTCTGTCGACTGTTGCTGCTGCTGGTGGCGCGTCATCGCCGTGTGAGTCGGTGCGCACGCGCTTCGACGCTGTCAGCGAACTCGACGTACCGTCGCGACCAGCGCCATCCAGCTCATCCGGTGCACTCAACGCACCAGTCTGCTCGCTAGTAGCAGAGGCGGTTGGCGACGTCCCGGGCTCGAGCACGAGCATGTCCTTTGGGATGTGCGGACACTTGGCCAAGTGCGTCTGCATGTTCGACTTGCGACCAATGACTGTCGCGACCTCCATCGACTGCTTGAGCGCGTCCGGCGCCGTGTCGTACGCGCCTTGGCAAAAGTTGCACCGCGCGATGTAGTACGAGCTGCTCGGCTTACGCTCGAGGCGCGTGAAGTACTGCCACTCGTTGAGTCCGAGGCGCAGGTTCGCGGCGTTCGCGTGCTTTGCTGCAAGCACCGCCGATGCGACTGCTGCGGCAGTCGGGTGCAAGTCCGCGAGCGAGACGCCAACAGCGCTTGCAACGACGTTGCCGTCTGCACGGAGCGTCTTTGTGGTCGGCGAGACCACGCGGCGCGGTGCACTGCGCACAACGACAGCGCGCGGCTCCATCGGCGGCAGTTCACCATGAAAGTGCGAACACTCAGTCAAGTGCTTCCGGAGCTTCTCGCGTCGTCCGACGAGTCGCTCTGGCACGAGCGACGGCTTCTTCTCGACTGGCGCTTCGTCGTATGCGCGCTGGCAGTGGTTGCAAATGGCGTGGAAGAAGTTCGTATTGCCAATGTACCCTTCGTCGAGGAGGCGCGTGAAGTGCGTCCACTCTTCCATCAAGCAGTGCTTGCCACGGCCGCCACCTAGTGCCACAGCAGCAGCAGCGTCCATACACAGTCAAGAACACGGAGTCATTCGCACTGCCATATGCGCGATTGCAACTGCCCAAGTAAGTGAACACGTACGTGGTCCAGGTACTTCGCCTGAGCTGGCTCTGCGCTTGCGCTTGTTCGTTGGTGTTGCTGTGACTGTTGCTGCGTCAGTGCCAGGAGCAGCAATGGGCTTGTCGGCGCGAGTGCCAGACGCATCTGTTGCTGCGTCAGTGTGGAGCTGCGCTTTCATCGCGTCGAGCGTGCTCTGCTCAGCTTTGTAGCGCGCGCCGTAGATCGGACAGGCTTTGAGATGCGCGTGCATGGACGTGCGGCGACCGGTGATCAGTGTCGGCGGGTTCACGAGCTGCTTCTGCGCATACGCATCAGCGCAGTGGCGGCAGTGGACGTACCAGTACGTCGAGTTTGGCACGCGACCTTCCTCGAGCTGCCGCTCAAAGTGCACCCACTCGTCCATGCTGCATCCACGGCCCATCGTTGCTGCTGCTTGTGGCTCTTTAGCTGACACTCTAGTGGGTGCTGTGAGCGCAGTCGTAGATGTCGATGTCGTCGACGGGCGTGACCAGCACACGTTCGTCGTCGTCGTCTAAAGTGAACTGTGACCGTAATGAGAACAATCTGGTAGAGAAGAAACCCAGTGGACTCCGAACTACCTTGATTATTGCACTATATGTAGTTGTTTCTGTCATTTCGCAGCTTACACCAGTTCAAGCTCCTGTACATGCTGCAGTGGTGTATATGGCGCGAAGGTAGCAGTCGTGCGTGGACTTGACCGCCATGCTGCGCCTCTGATGCACAGGCGCAGCTGCAGCAGGTGTAGCACGCAAATAGAGATACAAGGCAATGCGTCACTACGCCATGTGCATTCGTCACATGACGACGCACACACAGAGCCAACCAGACCAACAACAACACACACAACAGCAGCGTCGCATGCAAAAGTGGCGATCTCGCTCTTCGTTCTTCTCTCTCTCGCTCACTCTCTTCCTACGCGAGCACTGCTCTCGCTCTCTTGTCCGTCGCACCAGTGTCCGCCATCATCCTCTCCATCATCATCATCATCTTCGCTCTTCTGCTTGACGCTTGCGTGACACTCACGCCATGCGTTCGTTCACAGTCGCGCCACTTGCGTCACTGCGACTCACTGGTGCGCCGGGAGCACCTTGCCGTCGCACGGGCCAAAGCCTATTCTGTAGCCGTCGCCCTGGCAAAAGCCCGTGACTTCGACCGTGTCGCCGTCCTGAATGAACTTGCGCACGGTGCCGCTCGTGCCGAGCGGGATCTCGCGCGTGCCTTGCCAGCTCAGCTCGAGCATCGAGCCGAGGCTGTCGTCCGTCGGCCCGCTGATCGTGCCACTCGCGAGCAAGTCGCCTGGCTGCATGTTGCAGCCCGTGACTGTGTGGTGCACGAGCTGCTGCTTCATGTTCCAGTACAAGTTGCGGAAGTTGCTGTTCGAGATCACGTGCGCCGTCGTCTCGTTCTCCGGCTTGATCGCGACCTGGAGCTTGATGTCGTACGTCCCGCGCGCGTACGCTGGGTCCTGGATGTACGGCAGCGGCGTCGGGTCCTGCACCGGGCCAAAGCTCGGCTCGCACCGGAACGGCTCGAGCGCAGCGAGCGGCACGACCCACGGCGAGATCGTCGTCGCAAAGTTCTTGGCGCCGAATGGACCGAGCGGGACGTACTCCCACTTTTGGATGTCGCGCGCTGTCGGTACAAGCGAGCGAGAACGATTGGTGTGAGTGGACAGCAGTGTATGACTCGTCGTACTGATTGACAAAGTGAGAGGGGGGACGTACCGCTCCAGTCGTTCATGAGAACGACGCCAAAGATGTGCTCCTCGGCCTTGTCCATCGGGATCGGGTCGCCGAGCTTGTTCGATGTGCCGACAAAGAACGCCTAGTACACAGTCACACATACACTCATGCGTCAGTACATAGCCATCAGTAGCAGTAACTGTAGCATAAAGCGCTTGAGAACGCACCATCTCGAGCTCAAAGTCCAAGATGCGGCAAGGCGAGTAGATCGAGCCCTTGGACGGGTCGGCCTTGTCCGCCTGCACTTGACCGCGCGGACGACGGACCTCCGTGCCTGCGACGACGACCGACGACGCGCGGCCGTGGTAGCCGACTGGCAAGTGGAGCCTAGCGAGAGTCGCACGAGAGGCGCCACGTGAGTGAGACTACAGCAGCAGCGACAGAGCTAGCAAGTGCAAGAGAGACGCACCAGTTGGGCTGGAGCGCGTTGTCTTTGCCGCGGAACATGACGCCAACGTTCGTTGCGTGCTCGCGCGACGAGTAGAAGTCCGTGTAGTCGCCGATCTTGGCGGGCAAGTGCATGATCACCTGCAGCCAGCGCGCGAGAGAGAGAACGCACGTGAGACTCTTGGTAGTTGCTCGACTGTCACGTGAGTAAGTGAGGACGTACGCTCTGCATTGGGATCAGCGCCTTCGTCTTCAGCGGCTCGTTGTCGCGCAGCGTCGGCTCGTCCGCAGACAAAAGCTTCTGGATCGTCGCGCGCGCAAGTGCCCACGCGTGGCTGCCCTGCGCCATGAAGCTGTTGAGGCCGCCCTGTGGTACATCGCACATCGTCCATTGCAAGGCATGAGTGGCTGTGGTCATAGGAACAGCAGAGGCACGAGTCATAGTGGAGACAGCACGCACGCACGCACCTCGTTGAAGCACGCGGCGTCGAAGCCCTCAAAGAGACCTTCATTCGCGATCACCGACAGGTCGAGCACCTGTATACAAGAGCACAGGAAGAAGGCGGCGCGTGAACATGTGAGTATGTGGTGCAGACGCAACGAGCCAGCCATTCAGTCAGTCAGTCGTATCAAGACGCAAGGACGTACAAAGCGGCCAATCGCGACGCCAATGCGCTTGTGCTCGTTCGTGCGCGTCGAGAAAACGCCGTACGGGAGGTTCTGGATCGGAAAGTCGCTGTCTTTGTCGACGACAACGAAGCTCGAGAGCATGGTTTCGGTGGTGCGCTGTTTCTTGAGAGAGATTGGCGACGTGGACATCCACGTGACGAGGCTGAGTTGCGTCGCGAGCACGAGCGCGAGTGCACAGAGCGACGACGCGACAAGCACAACGCGGCGGACTCGGTGAGTGACCAACACGCTTTGCATTTGCAATGTGCGTTTCGGTTCGTAGAACGAAGAAGTACAAATCGTCGGCGTACCTGAGCTGCTGGAGGCGAGTGGCGAGTGTGCGCTGTCGGTGGTGAGAGCGCGAGTGAGTGAGCGACTGCTGAGCTTCAGCTCGCTTGTTGCGTTGGAACAAGATGATCGTCCAGCAACTGCTTTGGGGCGACGCACACATCGTCATAGTGAAGTGTTTTAAACACATTCGACACATGCGAGCCAATTACCGTTGTCGATTCAACTTGATTGCGACTGAATGAAGACGAATGTGATGTGACGACCAACTTCAACTTTGTGGACCACACGAAGTATAAGTGGAGTACATACATTTCATGTGGCTGACCTAACAAGTAGTGCGTACTTTACCAAGATGATAGTACAGTAAATGTTTTGGAAAAATACGCATTTGATGCGTATTTTTCCAAAACATTGATTGTACTATCACCTCAGTAAAATTTGCACTCGTTCATATTCGCATGGTACATTAAGGCAAAGTCCTTTGTTGACAGCCAGTCAAAAGCGAGCTGTTTTCAAAGCATTTACTGTACTCTGCAAATCTATCATGTTTTCAAATCTTCACTGTACGGTCACAACCCCGAATTGTCACTAGCACTTATTCAAGCAAAAAGTATAGTTTCAGTATTTTTTCAAATGAAGCAGGAGCGTTTGTAGTCCACACTATTTAACATATATAACATTTCGTGGTCCACTCTATTTAGCTCATTTTGGCTTTGCACGCTTGTTACACAGCGTGATCTCAAAGCGGCTCACCGTCCTGCGTCTTGACGCCGCTTGCTCTCGTCGTCTTGCTGCTTGCTGCTGATGTTGCTCCGTCTCAGCTCATCAGACTGCAGTAGAGCTTGGCAGAAGCACCTGACGTACATGTCATGCTGCTCTCAACTGCCGACAACATTAGTCATGCTCAGTCGAGATGCTTTAGACACTAGGTTGCCCACTCAGACATGCCTTCTCCTCTCAGCGGCCGAGCCTCAGCAGCAAGACGCGATCCAGCACGCATTCGTTCAAGAGCTGTCTCCGTGCTCATTGACTGTAGTGATATTATAGTGCGCACGCGAAGGCAATCCTGAGTGCGCTCACTCTGAGGCTCCCAGCAGATCGATTCGAACGAGATGTGGTGGACTCATGCGAGGTCTTGGCAATCGACTTCAATCAGCCGAGGTGTCCGTTGTGGTGGACTTGCTGCACTTGATGGCTTGTGATGCAGTCGAGTTGACTCACGTTGTGCTTGGAATACGATTTCAGTGAAGGACGCTCGACTTGGACGCTCGACTTGGATAGAGCGGTCATGCAGGATCTCTGGTTGAGAGTAGCGAAGCAAAACGTCACGCAAGGTTTGAGATCTCAGTGCCTGCTAGTAGCTTCAGTCGCAGCGTTGGTGGTGAAGTCGTGACTCATACCATGATCACAGAACATACTCCGATACAGCTACGATCTAGGGCACTAATGCGGCTTGGCACTCGCGCTTGTGAGCAACACCAGCCAGCCACACATGTGCTACTCGTTCGTGCTAACGTGTAGCACACTATCACACTCTTCGCTATGTATCGCTGCGAGCACCTCGTTATGGAAGGATCGCAGCCCTGTTGTCAGCGCTCCCGACCAAGCACACAGGACATTGCAGATCCAGGCACTTGCATGACCTTGTACTCAGTCTTCTTCAGCAGCACGTACCACATTTGTCAATGGTCCACGTGAACGCCGCGCAGTTGCTCGTGCGCGTGGCGCGGCACAGTTCGCAACACTTCCACAAGTCTGCGCCTTGGGCGTTCTTGATGTCCGCACCGTAGCTGCAATTGGCATGGTGTCGTTGCCTGGTTAGTCGATTTTGTCTGCGATGCTATCGACCTTGAGCACCAAGTCGGCGCTCTTGGTCCATGAACAGACACATAACAAGGTATCAATTGTAGCCCTGGCAGTTGGCGTTCGGATAGCATGCATCGCAGCAGTCCATTGCTTTGCGCACACTGCTCGTTAGCATGATGCTTGTGCCGCCAATTTGGGCAGTGTTGAATCCGCCACAGCGCTTAGCCACCGCGGGATCTGAATTCTCCGGGAAGATCGAGTAGTGGTCGACGCTCTCAACGCCACAGGCACCATACGTGCGTTCCTGGTACCCATGCTCGAGGTAGAACCAACCGTGGTCGCCCAGGTCGTCCGTACTGGTTCTTCACTTTCCAGTATGGCACGCCGTCGAATGTACCAAAGTACACTCAACGAGCACGACATGGTTCTCGCTCCCAGTCTTGCACACGTCCTAGTCACCGCGCAGTACGCCACACTTGTACGAGTCCTGGAAGAATTCATCGGGCATGTGCAGCCCCGCTGTAGCGGGTCACTGACGCACGCTCTTCTCTAGCTCTATGTGGTCTTCGTACACAGCGCCGCCGTAGAGCTTGAAACCGATCTTTGGGTCAGTGCACTTGAAGCTCGCGTCTTCGTAGCGGCAACCTGGTGCGACTCCATCAAGCGGCGCGTACGGGTATGTCGCCTCGGTGCAGATCGAGCCATCGCACATGCGTGAGATCTTGACGAGACTACCAGGCTCGCCACACCATTACATGCGTTTTCGCTGGTCTGCAGCTGATCATCGTCTGCACTGGTGCGAACGCGCAGGTACCGCTCATGTACACAGCACATGGGAGTGTCGCATCCAGTAGTCATGTGACCGATAACTGTACTCCACCTCGCACACACAAACACAAGATCAAATCGTCACTGTCCGGCAACGAGCTTGACAGCGCTCTTCAAGAGACGGTGTTGCTCTAGCGGAGCGTGTGAACTGAAAAATCTGTAGCGTCGGCGACTGACCTCACTTGCCCAGATGACTCGGACGCAAGCGTGGCCATCATGAGGCCGCTCCGTTTTGCAAGTGCGTCGTAGGCGTGCAAGATGTCGCTTCTTGGCTGCGTTGCGTTGCGTTGCCACTACCGCCAAGAGCTCGCCATTGACGCATGCCGTCTATTGCTCGCCATCGCGTCCGTGCACTTTCAAGCCACCTACTTGAACACTTTATCTTCTCCCAATCAGCATGAGCGCGAGCACACCCTCTCGACAGCGATGATGGCGACAAATCGGCATGTAGCGCATCGGCGCAGTCAGCGTCCACATAAGCCTTGCGTTATGCTCCAAGTTGGACGCATTATTCTGGAGTTGTCGACCTGCTCCGTCGTCGTGCTCTAGCTGTGTGCGTAAATCCCGACACCTGGTCGCGCTGCTGCATTGTTGCTGTTCCATGCACCAAGAGGTGATGTGCAAGCTTCAGCCTCGGTTTTTGCACTTTGATTTGCATGCTCGCAAATGAAATCTATGTGCTAAAATCAAGGTAATTGCTCGACGCACGCCACGTTATCCACTTGACGCTGACTCTGCCCGAGCCGAAAATGGGGCTTGCTGATCGCGACACTGCGTCCAGCAAGGCTGCTCGGCGCTCTCTGTCTCCGTTAGCGACTGCATCATAAGCGGCATGCGTCGAGCTCGAGCATTGGAGCATACGCTTGGAGTGCCACGAAGCAGCATCAGCACCAGGCGACCATCACTGTCAAGTGAGAGCGAGCGAGCGGGTGAGTTGCAAGCAGCACTGTGAAGGCTCATCTGCCGCTTCGCGTTTCTTTTTTTGTACACAAACAAACACTGCTTCACAACCACCCGTCTCGAGCTGTGCGTCGAGTCATGCAGCAGGTGTCCGCAACAACAACCATACGGAGCCGCAATGCTGGCGCGTATCTGCAACTCGCGTCGACGACCAGCAAGAGTGAGCTTTGCGTGTTGTGAGCGAGCTTGACCAACCAACCAGCACAGTAACGCAAAGGAATCCAAGAGCTCGTTGCTCAGGTTGGCCACTTGGCGAGCGCGTCGTGTGCGTGGGCCACGTGGACGAACGTTCAGCGCGCTTTCCGACTCGGGGAGCTCCTCCTGTTCGGTCCTGTGGGGGCTTTCCGAGCCACGCGCGCTGTGGTAGGATTCTCTTTTACAAGTGGGAAAACGTTTACAAAGTCGAATCAACGAGTCTCGACGCTCTCATTTGCAAATAAGAAACGCGAGATGCTCTCTTCGTTGTTGGCAACAACAACGAACAAAAAATGACCAGCGCATCCCTCCCATCCACTAAAGTGGGTCCAAGCCGTCGAGCTTTCGATTAGTAGGTCAGTCAAATTTAGTGCACTGCAGGACATGATATATACATTTACACAGGCTGCAGGCATTTCTTGTTTTCCGAGCCTGCAAGAACGCATACATGATACAAACGAAACAGTGCCACATCTGCACACTAGCGAGAGAGCTGGTTCGACTGGTTTTGCCAAGTGGATTCCATAGGAGTGACAACCTCTCTATTGCTGCTGATTCGATTTGAAAGGACTTGCTACAACCAGATTGTATCGCCATTCAACTGCTTTCGCAGCACTCGCTAACGCCGCTAGAGCAAACACAGAGAGATGCGCTTCAACTGGTTCCGATCTTTGCAGCTGCGGTGATGTGGACCACGTCGTTCCTCTGTGCGCTAGGATTCGCCAAAATGTGCAGCGTCTGCGCTGCGATTCGCTAAAATACCGGATCCTGATTTAAATGAGAGTGAGAGCGCGTCGACGCTGGACATGGACATGGACATGGCTGCGCTGAGTGAGCTCCGGCGCCACGCCGCTGGACGCAGAGACGGCGCTGATCGCTCGCTGGCGGCCCGCGCGCGGCTCTGCGTCTGTGTCAAAGCGAGCCGAGCGCGCCGCCGCGGGCTTGCTCATTCCTTCAAGTGCGCGCAACTGCGAGAGCATTTTTGTGGAGCTGCGAGAGCGCGCGAGCACATTGCCCGCGATCGATCGACCAGCGCACACGAGCAACCAGCAACAACCGACCAACTACTATCTACGCAAGTAGCAGCAACAGCGCGTGACTGTGTGTGTGCGACTACGACGACACACGTTCAGCAGCACCCAAACAAGCAACGCAACGCAACCGAAACAGGCGTGACGACCAAGAAGCACCATGGGCACCAACGCATCGAGTGAGCCAAAGGACAAGGAGCTGGCGGCGCAGCAGGGCACGACGACGACGACGCAGCAGCAGTCCAAGTCCAAGGGGAAAGCCAAGACGACGGTCCAGGAGCACGTCGAGACGAGCACGGACGCGCGTGGCGTCACGACGGTGACCAAGACCACGACGACGACGACCGTGCACGCGGACGGCACGACGACGACGGCGACCAAGACGGAGCAGGAGATCCAGGGCGGCGGCGAGGACATCGACGTGATTGAAGAGGTCTCGACCGACGAAGAGGTCGCCGTGACCGAGAGCAGCGAGCGCTTTGTGAGCGTCTCGGCTGCGCGCGGCGCTGCGGGCGAGTCGGCGATGCACGTCGTCAAGGTCGTCAAGACCACGGCGAAGACTGACGATGACGACGACGAGATTGTGAACGTGGCCAAGACGGTCACGGATTTTGAAAGTGTGAGTGAACGTGACGTGACCAAGACGGCGACCAAGACGACGACAGCGACGGCGAGCGGCAGTGCCGGTGGAGAAAAGCAAGAAAAAGAGACAAAGACCGTGAAGACGACGACGCACGCGCGCGAGCCGGAGAGCGAGCCGAGTGCGTTTACCGAGGCGAAGACGACGACGACGACGGCGAAGACTGTTGCAGCGCATGCGGACGGCGGCGCTGCTGTGCGTACGAGTGATGTAGTGAATGTGATTGTGAACGAGAGTGACGCGCATGTGGCGACCGGCTCGGACGGCCAGACGGTCGTCACGAAGACGATCAAGACGACGAAGACGACGAGCAGCAGCGGCAGTGAGGGCGGCGCCGCAGTGGTGACGACTGTGTATGAGTCATCGGCATCGGCGGCTGGTGGTGGTGCTGCAATTGCGAGTGGCAGCGCGTCAAGCACTGCGACAACGACGAAGACGACGACGAGCAGCACTGATGGTGCTGCGACTACGACTGTGACGGAAGCAACGGCGCATAGTGCAGCGATGAGCCTTCTCCACAGCAAGAAG
>JAASFN010000546.1:0-18171 GCA_023333795.1 Globisporangium rhizosaccharum | reverse complement strand
GGCGGCGGTGGCGGTGGTGCTGGCGTCGATGCAGGAGGCGGCGGTGGTGGGAGTAGCTTCATCGCTGCAGCAGCGCTCGCAGACCTCGATGGTGCGCGCTCGGAGGCTCGGATCGCATCCACGTGGACGCAGCGCCAAGGCGGTGAGCACGTCGAGGCGTTTCATGTCCAAGCTGTGAGTGCGACTGCAGTCGAGCTACAGTGGACATCGCCGCGGTTCGGCTACTCGCACGAAGTTGTGGGCTTTGTGATCGAGATGGCGAATCGCAGCCGAAATGACGACTTTCGCATTGTCCAGACCGAGCGCGCAGCGACGAGTGCAGTCGTGACAACTGTGCGTTGGCTTGGCGCTTCGAGCTGGTACCGCTTCCGCGTCAAAGCGCTCTTCCGAGACGCTGTTGGAGCGTACAGCTCGATCGAGACAGTACAGACACCAGCACATGCGCTTAATGTCTGGCGTCGTGTGAGCGGCGGTGTTCGTGCGTTTGCCGCCGAGACTGCGCACGCAGGGCTGCACTTCACAGACCCACTGCCGCTGCGCCGCTTCCCGTCGCCACGGCGCGGTCACACACTCGTGCACTTTGACAAGCATCTGTACCTCTTTGGCGGCTACACGCGCGGCTACCGCTGCAATGCGGCGCACAAGAGCGCGTGTATTCTCTACGCTGGTGTGAACAACGAGCTCTGGCGCTTCGACCTTGCGACAAAGATCTGGATGGAGGTCACGAGCACGACTGGGAGCAGTAGCGTCATGCCCGTTGCGCGCGAGAAGCACAGTGCTGTGATCGTCGCTGACCGCGTGCTCGTGTTTGGCGGTCGCACTGGCGACGCAGACGACACCAAGGTGGCGCTGAACGATCTCTGGGAACTCTCGGTCACGTCGAGCTCACAGCGAACCGCTGCGTCACTCCAGGATATCGAGACTGGACTGCCACTGAAAGACGGCAAAGAGCTGTTGACGATCGGAAGCGTCAGTAATGCGCCAGATCTGTGCGTCGCGAGTCTCCGTGTGCGCCTTCGGATCACGCACACGTGCGCACAGACGCTGCACATCCAGCTCTTTGGACCAGGACCATCGACGTTCTCGCAGCGGCAGCAGTCCGACACATATCCAGTCAACTCGCAAGACGTCGAGACAGTGTGGAGCCACTCAAGCGGGTTCACATCAGGCGGAAGGCGCACGACACCGACGACTGCAAGTGCGCGGTCGTTCCCTGTGACGCTGCAGCGTCCATCCATGTTCTCGGTGAACCAGCCGTGCAAGGCTGGGACGCAAGACATCACGTTTGAGTCGACGAGTGGACAGTTTACAGCAGCCAACAGCGGCGGTGGTACGAGTACTACGACGAAAACACTGCCACTTGAAGCGCTGTCAGTCTTTCACCAGCTCTCCGCCTCTGGCGGCTGGACGCTCAGCATCTCCGACACGCTCGTCGATGGCAATGAAGGCACGCTCGAGTCGTGGGACATTGCGTTCGTGCTCACGCCGTGCGTGTCCAAGTTTACGTGGCGGAACTTGAACGCCGCGGCAGGCGTCACTGGCTCACCACCGTCTCCGCGCTTCCAGCACGCTGTGATCGTGTATGGCAGCAGTATGTTTGTCTACGGCGGCCGCAGTGGTGCAGACGGCAACGAAATGAACGACCTCTATCGCCTCGACTACTCGTCTGCCACGGGCGGAACGGTCCAGTGGACACAGCTCGTGTCGCTCAAGACTGCAACAGCGGCAGCGGATGAGCGACGGTTCTACAATGGTCGCGTCACGCTACTGACTGCGTACGACCTCCTGAGCGTCGGCAAAGGACTGCGGAGTCCGCGGCGAAACGCTGGCGTTGCGCACCACTTCACATCTGGGCTCTACGTTGGTCAGAAGAGCGTACTGGATGACCGACGAGGCTGGCAGCGCATCGCTGTCACCGGCATCGACGACGACAATGCAATGCCTGTGCCTCGATACTGGTCTGCAAGCGCGTTCGTGCAAGACACACCAAGTGTCGAACCAGGTAACGGGAACGCTGTCGGTGCACCTCGCCCTCGTCTGTACCTGTTTGGCGGCCAAGACGACACAACACTCTTGGACGACTTCTGGCAACTCGAGCTGGACGCAGTCGCTGAAGACAACGATGTCGATCGCATACAGTTGCGTCGGCGCGAAGTCTGCGACTGGCGGTTTGCGAATGTAGTGTACCAGCAAAAGTGGAGCGTGTCGTGCGGAGCAACCGCAGCGATGGTCGCCCAGAGTCAAGCGAGCGAGTGTGACGTACAGACGCTGTTGCGCTACGCATGGTGCAGCGAGTACTATCAGTCGATAGCGTTGTAGGACCACATATAGTGCAGTGTGACTGAGTCGAGTGCCTCTTGTTGATGTAGTGCATACACGTGGTTCCAGTCGGAGCTGGATGCCTAGGACGACGATCGAATGGAGTGCGCAAAGGTAGAGAATCTGAGTGCCATCATCGTCATCGAGAACGGAGGATCTATCGAAGCAATGCAATCGCACGCTGGATGTCGTTCACAAGAGTCACGCTCTCGCGCTAGCTCTTGCTTTGAGGTGTCTGCGAGGTTGCGCGAGCCGATGATGGCGACGACGCGAGAATGCGCGAGGAGTGTGTAGCATCCGCAGTGGCGACTTACATCCAGTTGTCAACACGCGATTGTGCGCGTGCGGCATCGATTATGAGGACTCTCATTCTGATACACGTGCTAGAGTCCTCTGCTGACCCAGCAGAGGACTGGAGTACGCTATGGCTTGGGTCAGCCTTGACACTGGCGCCATACTCTGATGAAACACACGTACTCGCGATTACGACGGTTCCCATCACAGACATAGTGTCCTTTGTGCCCTCGGCTCGTACGCGAGTTCGGCTTCTCGCTACCTCGCCATCGAATGTCATTGTCGCCACCCAGGTTTGTCGAAGAAACAGCGATGGATACCTCTCACAACGTTGGCGATCTCGCTGGGCTTGTTGAAAGGCCAAGTCCATGCAATCTGTCCATTGAAGGAGCACTGCTAGCAATGACCAACCACGATCAAACCTGTCGGTCTCGCTGAACGACTGTGAGGATGCTATGTGGCCATCGACGTTCGGTGCAGTGGCGGTGGCTGTGTGGAAAGATCCCATTGATCCTTGATCAAGCTCGAGAGACAACGTCACGATATACATGCGTGTGTGCTGATAGTGCTGGCTGCAACTGGCGCGATTTTGCTTCATCGCTTTCTGGTGGCGTTCAAGTCTCAAGACTCGCTAGAGCAAGTAGTAGCACTCAAGAGTCTCAGACGAAAGTTGAAAAGTGACGAGGCACAGCAGCAGTTATGTTGGCGCCCGACTTGGCTTTCGTATGTGAAAGTTGGACGCCGCGAGTCGACTCGAGGGGACTCGATAAGCGAGGACTCGAGTTGGGCGCTCGACAGGGATCTGACTATGGACATCTACGCGCTCGAGCGGAACCAGAGTTTCACATACCCAACTCCAGTCAACGCCTAAAGAAAACGCTCATGGCTCGAGCCTTCAGCTCACGTGCGGAGAACTCTCAGAATCTGTACGATCGCAAAACCTGCAACGGATGTGGAGCAGACGAAGCAGTGGCGCGCAGCGACACACACACACATACGACGCTCGCATTATCGATCCTACCCTCTCTCGCGGTCTCTCGCGTGAGAGCGTCACACTTGAAAGAAGCCTGTTGCTTCTTTACACGCACACGCGCGTCCTCTGCTGCTGGTGTGGTCGCCGCGCTTCCCTCCATTCGTCTCGCAGTCGTCATCGTGCATCGCTCTCTCTGTGCTCGCGTCGCCGCTCAGTGTCTTCATTCGCACGCTCGCGGTCGCTCGTTTCGCTCTTCGTTCAACGCGCTCGTTTGATCGGCCAAGTCGTGAGCGACTCGACCAGAACTCGCAGTTCCAAGCATGACGATGAAGACATCGCGTCGCAAAGCGCCGGTGTATCGAGCAGCAGCAACGTGGATCATGACGGTGCTGCTGCTGTGTATCGCGACCGGCGTTCACCCAGTGATGGCGCAAGGCGAGACAACGCTAGAGCCAACGACAGCGGTGCCGACACCAGAGCCCACCACCCTGGCACCAACTCCAGTACCAACGACAGTAGCACCAACTCCTGAGCCAACGACAGCAGCACCAACTCCAGTCCCAACGACAATCGCGCCAACACCGGAGCCAACGACAGTTCCGCCGACCCCAGTGCCAACAACAGTTGCCCCGACATCGGAACCGACGGCAGTCTCGCCAACATCGACTGTCACACCGAGCCCAGCGCCGACGACAACGCCTGCTACTGTGTGCGGACCGCGCGTACGCAAGGCATGGGGTACGCTCACGGCTGCAGAGAAGCAGTTGTACATGGACGCGGTCATGACGGCGATGGCAAACGGGAACCACACACTGTTCCTCGAAGTCCATGCCGACACAGCATCCGGAAATGAGGCGCACTTGACGTGTGGGATGATCTACTGGCATCGCCGCTTCATTTTGGCGTACGAGAACATGCTCCGGAGCCTCGCGCCACGCTTCGCCTGTGTCACGATCCCGTACTGGGACTACTTTGCGGACTTTGCGAAGCGCACAGCGGGCTTTTGCACGACGTTTGAAGGCTGCTCGACGTTCCTGAGCGAGTTTGGCGGCTCGACGGGACCGACCGAGACGCACGACCTCGGCGGTGCGAGCATCACGAGCAGCTGCGTCACGTCTGGTGTCCCAGCCGGCACGACGCTCACGTACTCGAACGCGACCATGTCGACAAACTTCACAGTCGCGACATCGTTCAACATGTCGGGCTTCTGCCAGAGCTCGTCGACTCCGAGTGCGAGCTGTGCGCGGTGCATGCCGCGAGGCACGTGGACCACGGCGCCGTTTCCATCCGGCTTTGGCTACGCGTCGCTCGCGAAGCTCGTGAGCGGCTCGTTTGGCTTTGCGGTCTTTGCGCAGAACCTCCACTACGGCGTGCACAACTCGATCCACAACTCGGCTGGTGCGACGATGGCGACACTGTCGACGAGCGCGGATCCGATCTTCTACAACCACCAGTACGTACTAGCGCTCCTACGTCTCATCACTCCCTTGGATGTGCGAGACACTAACTAGCGCTTACTGTGTGAACGCCACTGCGGTATAGCGCTACGATCGACTTGATTCACCAGATGTGGTACGACTGCCAAGTGAAGCGGCCGATGACCGAGTTTGAGAAGAAGAACTCGAACTATGGCTACGCGTTGTGCTCCCAGTCCGCTGCGGTCACGTGTCCGTCGCGCCTTGCAAACATCACGCAGTTCTGGACGAACGGCGCGACGCGCATGCGCGCAGATGATCACCCCGTGCTTGGGCAGTACTTTAGCCCGCTCCCGACCGAGTACTGGCAGTACGTGAGCGGCTCGGACCTCGGAGACTACTCGTACTCGTACGAAAAGGACGCGCTGCTGCAGTCGTTCGCAGACGCAAAGACTGCGATCTCGTGCCCAGCACTGAGCAAAGCGCGCCGCATCCAAGAGATCACTGGTGTCGAGCCACCAGCACTGACAGCTGCTGCTGTTGGTACTACTGCCACTGACCCGCAGCGTGTCGTTGCAGTCGCGCAAGTGAACAGTCTCGGCGAAGAGCTCGCGAGCAACGTCATGGAGGTCGTAGTGGAGCAGAACACCGAGACGACTGTGCCAAAGAAGATCGCGCGCGCGCTCAAGCAGATGGAGCTCATGGAGTGCGCATGGTACGTCGAGCAGGGCAACTACGTCGACGACTTGACCGACTTTTACAAGGCGAACATGAACATGGCGGACGACATGCACACGAACTGCTACAACCTCTTGATGAAGCTCCTGACGGGCGCCGAGCAGATCGACTTGGAGGACTGGCGCGACGTGTTCAAGCGGCACTTGCGCAACGCCAAGCGCCATCGCATCCCAACACTTCCAACAACATCACCGCCCGAGATCTCGGCACTCGTCGCCGACACACCAGCTGCTGCTGCTGCCTCCGCGAGTGTGCTCTCGGAAGAAGCTGGTGTCGTGGTCGGGAACCCGAACGTCGAGGTGTCTACAAGTGCGAGTGACACGGGCATTGTGCCGATCGAACAAGCGCTCACATCGGGCATCTAGTCGGCGCGCACACACCGCCGTCACGGTCGTCCTCTGTCTCTTTCTCCGCTCACCTTCCAGCGCCACCAAGCGTCGTCTCGTCCAACTTGGGCACTCGTTCGTACTCCCACTCGATATCAGCCGCTTCTCTCATAGCGACAACCAACCAACCACTCGCACCATCACCGCCATCCTCGGTACTCGTTCATATAGCACCCCCCCTTCCTCCTTCCTCTCGTCTTACTTCTTCGTGTTCATGCTCGGGCAAACCGAGGACGAGTACGTAGTACATGCTTGCAATGACATTCGATCTGTGCCCGACTGCGCCACTCTAGAGCCAGCCAGCAACTTGCTTTCTTACAGTCTGTCCAGAGATTGCCTGACCGTGGTGTATCCGTAAGACATTGCTCTCGGCTATCCAAGGCAACCAAGCGGACGTCGTGCTATACAGGGCTGTGGCAATCCTCGCAACGTTCTCACCGCGTTCTCGCTGCGCGAGGTGCTAGCACTAGTCTGCATACGGTGTCGGTGAATCCAAAAGCCGGGCAAAAGCGCGCCCAAGTTCGCCACGCACGCTCTGCCTCGGTCTCGGTCCGCCCTCTGCTCGCTCCAGCGAGAGCATGCGCATCGCGGATGCACCTAGCATCGCTTCGGTGCGATGCTGCTTTCCATTGTGTCAAGTCGTCACTCACCATCTGACCGGGTGGTGGTGCGATCGCGCCAGGCAACTTTCGACGTTTTCCTACTCCATGATGCCCATGCCCGGATGCCGTCGTTGTCGTGCTTGCTGGCGACCTCAAGTTCGAGAGAGAACTCACGTTTGTACGAGCCTTGGGCCTGGAATCGAGACGAACGCAAGCAGCACTTGCTCACACAAGCTCGGTCTTCTTGTCGATCGAGATGCTAGCTGAGCCGGAGGTCTCGAGGACTCCTGAATCGCAGCAGTTGAGTTGCTGCGCACGAGGGCTCGCGTTGATTCCCATATCGCTCTACATTTTGTATTTAATGACAACTACAAACGAGCATTGATTTGAGAAATGGGATGCTGCCGCTCTCGAAACGACAAGTTTCGATGGAAAATCGAGGTGTGCAACGTACATCCGAGGGATAGCCGCCGCCGCCTTCATTCTCTGCACTAGCAACTCGTGCCACCTTGCATCAGCATGTGCGACCGACCAGCGCTGTCAAACAGGACGCGCACAACCAATCTTGCGCGCTCCTGTCCACACACGCACGAGTTCGACTCGATTACCTCCAGCTCGATCACGCTTCCAGCTTCGCGCACCGGCCAGCATCCGCCTCCACCGTTGCCACTTCTGTTCTGCTCAACACACAATGGCGCGCCGCATGCCGCTCGTGACGCGCTTCGCACTGCTTGTCGCATTCGTCAGTGTGTTTGCGCTCCAGGGCTTGACCCCCGCGCACGGACAGAGCTGCGGTCCGCGCGTGCGCAAAGCGTGGGGCATGCTCTCAACGACCGAGAAGCAGCTCTACCTCGACGCGGTCATGACAGCAATGGCGGACGGGAACCACACGCTCTTTCTCGAAGTGCACGGCGACACGGCGTCTGGGAACGAAGGCCATCGCACGTGCGGGATGCTCTACTGGCACCGCCGCTTCATTTTGGCGTACGAGAACATGCTCCGGAGCCTCGCGCCGCGCTTCGCCTGTGTCACGATCCCGTACTGGGACTACTACACTGACTTTGCGAAGCGACTCGCGGGCCAGTGCACGACGTTTGAAGGCTGCTCGCGCATCCTGAACGAGTTTGGCGGCTCGATCGGACCAGCAAACACGAATGCGTTCGACGCAACGCCGCTCACGGGCAGTTGCGTGAACGGCTCGCAAGTTCCAACGTCGCTCGGACTCGAGACCAACTTCTCGCTCTCAGGCTTTTGCCAGAACTCGGCGCTCTCGAGCTGCTGGGGCTGCGTCCCGCGCGACAACTGGGCCGCAAAGGCGTTCCCGTCCGGCTTTTCACTCGGCACGCTCGCGCGGCTCATCAGTGGCTCGTTTGGCTTTGCGGTCTTTGCGCAGAACCTCCACTACGGCGTGCACAACTCGATCCACAACACCGCGGGCTCGACCATGGCGACGCTCTGGACGAGCGCGGATCCGATCTTCTACAACCACCAGTACGTCTCCCTCTATCTTCGACTCTGTCTAGTGGCACGTGAGACGCCACGACTACGAGCTCACACTGTTGCTTGTGTATGACGCTCGTGTCTTGTCGGTAGCTCGACAATCGACTTGGTGCACCAGTGGTGGTACGACTGCCAAGTGCAGCGGCCGATGACCGAGTACGAGAAGAAGAACTCGAACTACGCGTTCCAGCAGTGCGCGCTCTCGAGCACGGACGTCTGTCCGACTGTGTTGGCAAACATCACGCAGTTCTGGACGAACGGCACGACGCGCATGCGTGTCGAGGACCACCCTGTGCTTGGGCAGTACTTTGGTCCACTCCCGACGCAGTACTGGCAGTACGTGAGCGGCTCGGACCTCGGCGCGTACTCGTACTCGTACGAAAAGGACTCGCTCCTCATGGCGTTCAGCCTCGCAAACATCAGCATTGGCTGTCCGCTCGTGAGCAAAGCCCGTCGGCTTGCAGACTTGACCGAGTCGTTCGCAGTGGCTGAGCCGCTGCCATCGGCACCGCAGACGTCGCTCAACTTGTTCACGGCGCTCGTGAACTCGTCGCTCGCAAAAGTCAAAGAGCTCTATCCAACGCTCCCCACGACAGAGCGTCAGACCGAAGCGTTCGACCAGATCGAGCTCATGCACTGCTCGTGGTACCAAGAGCAGCAGGGCTTTGTCGACGACTACACGCCGTACTACCGCACGAACTTGCGCTTGCCAGCGACTGCGCACACGATGTGTTACAACCGCCTCCAGCAGCTCCGCACCGGTCAAAAGTCGATCGCTGTGACCAACTGGCGCGACATCTTCATGAGCTACCTCGTGAGCTACACTGGCAACGCCCTCGTGTCTCCGCGACGCGAGTGAGCTGCTCATCCGCACCAACGCGTGTGTATACGTCACGCACGCAAGCAGAACGAATGCTTGCAGCGCGCGACGTCTGTCTCGTCCATCCGAGCGAGCCAAGCTGCTCGACCACATCTCGCTCGCTCAAACTCTTGTCCATTCCTCTTCCGCCACGCTCTTGTCTCTAATGCCGACGTCTAGCAGCTAGTCTAGGCAGGTCTCACGTCCACCAGCCACCAGCATGTATGGATGAATGAATGGATGTCTGTGCACTCGTGTCGTTGTTAGTGTCGTTGTTAGTCTCGACTTGTGTTTGAGACCGCGCGTGCGCTGCTGCAGATCCGACGTAACGAACGCTTTGGCCTCTGATGTGAGAGACGCTCTTGATTGCACCACTTGTGTGGTGCTCTCGCGTTCCCATTGGGATAATGGGACCAAAGGCTGCGATCGATCACTGAGACGCTTGCTTGAACAGTCTCTGGCGTTCGGACCCGGTGCTGGCTCGAGTGCATCCCTCAGAACGATAGAGCGCACTTGCGACCCTCAAGGGTCGTTACCGCGATCCACCTTGATCACTTGCAGTTCGTCGATGCGTCGCAAGCGTCGTTCTGCACTCTCGAGTCCCGTTGTGCATCGCACGCTGATGCGTTCAGACGTCTGGAGCTCTGCTCGCGTCGCACGCTGCGCGATGCGCCAGCACGTGGATCGCATGTTGCAGGGCATGACGTCAGTCTCTCACAGCAGCACTCTCGTTCTCCATGCTGGCAGCTCTATGTGCGACACAAGCAAGACATGAGACGCAAGCGAGACAGTATCACTGACAAACGTTGTGTATGTAGAGAGCCCAAAGCGCATACGAGGCAAATGGACGTACAGAGCGAAGCTACTCGCGATGTGCCACGGCAATGCAAACAGATCCACGAGCACTGCCGTGAGCGAGCGAGGGAGCTCGTGCCCTCTCTATACATATCATTTGAGGACTTTGTCCGTACCACATCCACATCGTCAAACGACAAGTGAATGAATATACGCCTGGTCGTGTCTTGATTGTCGTACGTTGTTGTGGCTTGTGGTCTGACTGGTTGGTTGGTTGGCTGCTCGGTTGGTTGGCTGCTCGGTTGGTTCGAAGTAGCGCTCGGTCGTTCCAAAGCGGCTCGATCGCTCGACAACTCTCGATCTCGATCTCGCGCTTGTTCGCACCACCAGTTGCTCCAACGATGCACTCTCTTACGCGTGTACCACGAGTCAGCCATGAGGAGGAGTCCCTTTGATCACCGCACACGGAGCGTTGTTCGTTCAGTCGTCGTCCGGTCGTCGGGAGTCGTTCTGGGGCAACCCAACTGTAGCAGCGCTCAAGAGCAAGATCAAGTCCAGCGCTCAAGAAATCATCGCACGCACACAGCTACCGCAGCCACCCATTGCAAACGAGAAGGCGCGATAGGTTGGATCGCAACGAGCAAGTGCGAGCGAGCGTGAGACTGTTTGAGTTCTTCGAGGCTAGTGCCGTGACGTCATGCTGCTATATATCTCGACTTTAGCAAGTGTAACTTGACGTGAGAGTGGCTCGATTGACACCTTTCACTTACCACGCGCACAGTTTGTGTACGTGGCAGTGTCGGGGGTGTCAAGCGCGCAGTGGTGGTAGTGCTTCAAAGCGCCGCCACGAGCGCTGATGTACGACGATCGCTTTATCGTCTCGCACTGACGAATTCAAATGCGCGGTTGCAACGACTGCGCCGTCGCGTGCGCCAATATGCCTCCCGCTCATGCACGCGTGCTGGGCAAGCAGCAGCACGCGCTGTGTGGAATTCGGAGTGCTTCGGCACAACGTGAGGTGGTCACATCGTGCCACGGTGGAAGCAAGAAACGCATGTAGCAATCTGTGCGAGTGTGTTGCGCTCGACTCGAGATCGTCTCGAGACGCAACGTAGCGAGTATGAGCAAAAGCGTCGATGTGTGTTCTGAGGAGCCAGACTTACGTTTTTAGATAGTGAAAAAACAGAGGCAACAAACGATTCGTCTGAATATCCTGTGAAACTGCATACAATATCTATATAGAGGTCCGAATGAGTCCACAGTGTTCCAAAAATACTCGATTTTCGAACTATCGAAATAGACAGGGAGAGCACAAAGAAAACGGCTCCTTTGTATCGCATTAATCGTGTCGAAATCAACTGCAATCTTGTATGGAAAAGTAGACTCTGTTGGTGCTACAATTGAGTGGATACAAACCTCAAGTCATGGGCTGCGACGGGCGCCCTGACTCGGCGTTTGTATAGTGCGGGATCACTCGCACTGTTGATAACCGCTGTGTGAAATTCTATTGCCGCGTCGTCTCCTCGCTCCACTCACCCCTTCAAAAGCGAATTAAACAAGCATCGAGCGAATTCCTATCCTACCAAGACTGGTATTGTGGAGAGCGCTGTGTAGCCAGCATTTGGTACAGTCCTAGTTTGAACCTACAAGCGTTGCATGAACGTCACATTTCACTTTTGCATGGCTGTGGAGCGTCGAAATAATATCTCCACTTTATCTTGATTATCAAATTGTGATAAAATGCAAACATCCGACAGCAGACAGCCGCTTTTTTGTGGTTTGCCTCGCTCACTTGGCACGCACTCACACTCACTCACCTTTGCTCGCACTCACACTCAAGAGCTCAAGGGCTCAAGGTAAGAGAGAGAGAGCTCAAGTCACCCCCACACAAACAGCCGCTACGAGCGCTCACTCACTCTCGAGAACCCCAAGCAACGACACGAAGATGGTTCCGAGTCTCCCGCCGTTCTGCGCGATTCGCCCCGAGACCGACGACTCGACCGACGATGTCGACCGTCGACAGCAGCAACGCCACCACGCGACGCGTCGGCCGTTCGCGACACCAGCACTGCCTGCTGCGTTCGCTCATGCACTCCCAGCACCGCGGCGCCACGACCACGCGCCGTCCATGGCCGCGCCACCACCGCCTGCCGTCTACTCGCGGTTCACACCAGCGCCACTCCAGCACACGCAACACACGCAGCAGGAGCAGCGAGTGTTTGCAGATCCATCCAGCACCATCACGGCAGTAGCAGCAGCAGACGCGGCGGTCCCATGGCGTCACAAAACCGAAGACAGCAGCGTGTATGCGCACCACCGTGAACAGCTCCGGTCCATGGCGCACCACTCGGCTCGCTACGACCACACTCATCGCCGCGCGCACCAAGCGCACGAGCAGGAGCCATTGAGTAGCTACAGTAGACACCACCACCGCGGTGGTAGCAGTGCTTCATCTTTCTCTGCGTTGTATAGTAGTCACTACAGACCGACGTCGCTCCATGACGACAATGACGACGACACCAGAGATGACGATGGTGATGAAAGACCGCGCAGCAGTGAACGACCGAGCGCGTGGCGCGTCACTAGGAGCGGGAGCCGTGACCGCAGCAGCGAGCCGGATCTGTTCCTCGCGTCCGACGCTGCAGCTGGTCGATCGAGTGTCTCGAGCCAGGACGCGCTCCCAGACAGTCCGAGCAACAGCAGCACAGCAGCCGTGGACTCGACGCAGTCGAAGAAAGCGCGCCGAAAGGAGCAATGCCGCGTGAACCAAGCGAACTACCGCAAGCGCAAGCGCATGTACGAGAACGAGCTGAGTGGCCAGATCAAAACGCTCGAGCTCGAGATCTCGGAGCTCAATGCGCGCAAGCAAGCGCTCCACGAACAGACCACAGCCGAAGTGGACGCTCCGTACAGTCACGACCAAGACCTCAAGCGCGAGGACCGCGCACAGAGTCCAGTGCTCGACCCAATCGCATTGATTGGTGACTTTTACTATGCGCTCGAGTGCGCACGGCTTGACATGCCGCACGGTGCGCAGCTCGACTATCCGAACCTCCACTCGCTCTTCCAGCTCCAGCAGCAAGAGTTCGCAACCATCGACGCCCTGCAGCTCCAGTGGCTCTGGTACCGTGAGCAGTTTGACGTGTTCAATCTGTTTGTGAGTGCGTCCGAGCGTCTGGATGCAGGCGATCAAGTGATCATCCGCATCTCGGCGCAGCTGCATATCCAAGTGCCGATGCGACGGCAGCTCGAGCGGTGCGAGGACCTTGATGCGCGAGAGAGCAAAGGCGACAGCGCCGACGACTGGGTCGCTCAGAAGCTCGTGTGTCCTGTGCTCCAGCAGTTTGAGTTCCACGCACACGAGCGCGTGCTCACGCAGATCACGTCCGAGATCGACTGGACTGCAGGCGTCGCGGCGCTCGTGGAGCAGCGCCCCGAGCACACACTGCTCTTGCTGCAAGAGCTCGTCGACGAAGTCGCGACGCGCTGGTGCTGCTAGTTACGAGTGCGTACGCTATCGTTCTCTCACTACCTCCTTCCTCTTCTCTCGAGCTGCTCCATGCGAGCGAGCGAGCGCGCAAGTCCCTTGTCTTTATACAATAGAAGCAGGAGAGCCGAGTAAACAACACGGAGCGAGTGAAGTCGTTGCAAGTGACGTGCTGTATCTCCATGTTGTGTCTCGCTGACTCATGCGAGTCAGTCAGCATCGACATGTGCATGCATGAGCGTGACGACGATGTGCTCAAGACGACGATGTGTGCATTGTGCTCACATGAAGCTGGTGCTGCAAGAGCGCTTTGACTTGAGACCATCGTCGGCTCCAGTCCTGCTTGTTCATGTGGAGCTGCTTCAGGATCAAGTGAGCGAACTGAGTCAAGATAAAAGCCGCAATTGTTGACAGACAGCGCAATTGCTGAACGTGTTTTGCCTGCTAAAAATAGGTGAGGTGAGCCCAAACTCATGATTATCCGGTCGATGGATGTGTACTTGACTGATGCTTATGGTGCAGATTCAACATGTATATCTGTTATCCGACACAACCCTTATTAAAGGCTTTGTATACGTATACACAGTACAATTTGTGGGATTTTGTTGGTCAGACAAAACCGAGCCCAAATTGAAGCCACAGAGACGAAGGACACAGCAAACGATCGACTCTGCAAGCACGACACGAGCGCCAAGTGAGCGCTTCCTCTCGGCAACGACACCAAGTGTGCGCGTATCAGCATAGCCACACGAATGTGAGAGCAAACGTGCACGAACGGATCCATGCAGTGCTCCTCGCTTCCAGTCATTGGGCTATGGTGCTGTCGTGAGTGCAATGCTCAATCGGTACGACTCGGCGCGCGGCGACAGCAAAAACCGCGAGCTCAAGGTTACCGTCGCGTACGTGCTCTAGACAGCGACATTGCTTGAGATTTACATCGCAACATGTGTCTTGCGCTCTTCTGAGAGCTTCTTTGGTCTGCGCATGCACACTCTGCCGTCTCCTCTGACCCCACAGGTCCAGCTGGCGTGACGCAGCGCAAAGCCCTGATGGCGACTTGTCTTTGCCGAAGGAGTCCAAGCAATCCAGCAAACAGCACGCACTTCGTGCGAGCAGAATCGCTGTCGAGCGCTTTCACTCATGTGCCGAGCACTCGCTCATGTGCAGTTGCAACGTGTGCGGTACGACGACGTCTTGATTGGGATCCACTCTCTCAAACTCACTTCCTTGTCTGACTGCTCAACGTGGCATCATTCCACTCGATGCGCTCGATCTACAGACATGCTTTACCAGCGAGAGTCCCAGCATCCAGTGCAGCGCTTCCAGACGAGTGCAACGCTCTCCAGTGGAGTGAACACGAGAGCGGCTGAGCACACTTGAGAATGGGTACACCTGACTGGATCCCGCTGACGCATGCGTGGGACTGGCCTTCTATGACCTCGGACAACACTCCCACTCGTCCGTTAGCGAGTCCAAGACCCCAGAGTTCGTCACTCTGACGCTGAGAACGCAATTGCTGCCAAGTCAAGCATCTTTGACCTCAACAGTAGGTGCATGCAAGTGAGCCTCGACTCCAGCGAGCTTGCTTGCGATGGACTGCTCGCAACTGTGTCGAGTCTCCAAGATCTCAGATCGAGGGACCTGCGTGAGTCAAATTGTCAACGAACGAACACGTTGTCGAGTGCTACGAAATCCTGTTTAGTGAATGAGTCAGCGCGCTAATTCGCGCGTGTGAAAATACTCTGTCGTCCTACCACAAGCAGCACAACACTCTTCAGTGCCTCTCTCTCATCACGAGCTCTCGCACGCTCGAGTCAGCCAAACCAAGACGCTGGCGCGCAAATCGATGCAGCTCCAGCGATGTCGTAGCTCAGAGCCGTGGACGACGCGCCAGCGTGACGACACAGCACATCGGGACTTGGATGCGAGAATGCTATGGTTCGCACGAACGCGTTCGCGATATCACGTCAAGTGATTCGACTCGAACGTCTACTGATGACCGCGAGCGCTGCGGCTCAATCGACTGGACGACCCCAGAAGCCGGAATCGCTTGGTGCTGTGGTTGATCGACTGACAGGAGTGTGCTGGTGCCTGAGCTTGCTCGCGGATCGTTGACGAGAGCCTCTTACCAAGTCGACCGATTTGCATTGGCTGCAACGCGCAGCGCTGAGTGCACGACACCGACGCTCCGCATTAGCTGCTCGAGCGCTATGCGACGGAAGATCACGAAGTCAAAGTGCTTCGACAGCACATCGAGCAAGATGCTCGTCGCTCGGTGTGACTCATGAGCCTTCGCGAGCATCGTGCGCTGCGCAGGCGACTGCACATTGTCCACAAGTCTTCCAGTCGAGAGCACGGACATCTTGAGACCATCGATCGGTAGAACGGGTGATTAGAAGAACGTGTGGCGCGGCGATCCTGAAATGCATTGCGCGAAATGACTGGGCGAGCACGTGACGCGGCTCCTGCGCAGATTTGTCGGAGCGACACGATGTCGTCAAGATGCGGGGCGAACGAGGCGATCCAGCCAGCTTGGCGCACAGCGAGTTCACGCCATTGAGCGACTGAATTGACGCCCCACTCCCTGTCTCGCGAATGAGAGGCTGCACTGTGCATCATTGTCACAGCTGTCGCTGACTGAGTGGCTCGTTGTGGAATGATCGCCTTTGACGTATCAACGCGCTCGACAGCGCTTGCCTTGCAAGAAGCGGTCGTCCAGGAGCGCGCCAAAGTCGTGCGAGTTGTGCTTGTCGCGCACTGCGTCTCTGCTAACGCGCCGTGTGCAGTGGCTTTACCATCGCTGGGGATGTTTGACGACTTGAACGAGCAGTCCCACGATGCGGAAGAGGAAGATCGGCTCGCGTCATGTGCCATTATTGCCAACGTCCATCGAGTTGAGCGTGAAGCCGCCTGCGTACATCATCGAGGCGTTGCGCGTTGTGGTCGTCGCTGAGCGGGCTTGGACAGCGCATTGACGCCACGACAAGGCAGTAGAACGTGCTGAGAGCTTCAACGTGGTTGTCGAGGGCGTTGGTGCAGTTGGTCGTGCTCCGCGCTAGGCGCGATCGAGCGCAGTCGTTGGAGCTTGGCCATGAGCGGCAAGATGGTCGAAGCGTGGGTGAGCCTCAAATAACGATTCTACTTTTTGACCTAGATCCTTAGACAAACCCACTATTTGGTTTTTGATGATTCAAATGTGTAGTTTAGAATCTGATTTGAAAGGTAGTTCAGGTTTTGTGATTTATATTACAAATATCAAGTGTATTCTGATCACTCTTGTCTTCAAATATATCAAAATATGCCTCTGAATATGTCTGAAGTCTTTGTTCTACACAGACCGCAGTTGGACAGTTTCATAATATTTCCAGCAGTACTATGTAACCACTGGGAACATACTTTTTTCATATTGAAATCGAGTGATTATTTATTTTGTGGTCCACGTAGTTTTTGTGATTTACCTTTCCGGACTCATCAGTTGCAGAGTACCGTGCAGCACTCCTTGACACCAAGGAACTTGCACAACGTCAAGGTCAAGAGCACGAAGCAGCTACGGAGACGTACCTCGACGCACTTGGCTATCGCTCACTGATGGAGTGCGGCACGTTCAAAGTGTTGCTTTCGCGACAGGAAGACCCAAGAGTAGCATTGGTTCAAATCCAGGCAACTCTTAATGCGTGCTCACTTCCCAGCCATCTGCTGCATCTGCATGCATGCATGTGTGACTGCAATGCTGACGCGATCAGAGCTGCTGGGGAATGTTTGCTGCTAGAGCACACTGCACTTTGCAATCCTCGTCCTCGCGCGCTCCATTGACGATCGGCATGGCGACTGCAGCGCTCCAAATGCCCGAGGTGCTCGTGAAGGAACAAGTCGACCTCGTGATCGTTGCGAGCAAGATCATCCCAGTCGTGCCGCACAACGTCGTGCTCGAAGACCACGCTGTGGTCGTGCACGACGCGCGCATCGTTGCAGTGCTTCCGCGAGCACAGGCATTCGAGCGCTTTGCGCCATTGCAGACGCAGGACCTACACGACCACATCTTGATCCCAGGACTCGTGAACGCGCACACGCATGCTCCACTCTCGCTGTTGCGCGGCCTCGCTGACGACCTCCCAGTGTGCGACTGGCAGACCAAGTGGATCTGGCCAGCCGAAGGCGAGTTCCTTAGCGCTGCGTTCGTTCGCGATGGTGTCGCTCACGCAGTCGCTGAGATGATCCGCAGCGGCACGACGTGCATGAACGACATGTTCCACTTTGGCACCGAGTCGAGTGCCGTCGTTGAGCAAGTGGGCATGCGCGCACTCATTGGTTCGATGGTCATGGACTTCCCATCTGCATCAGCACGGGACACGGATGAGTACTTGGCCAAGACACGCGAGCTCCTCGTCAAGTACACGGACCACGACTTGATCCGCATTGGTGTCGCGCCGCACAACACGGCAGTCGCAAGTGACGCGACACTCGAGCGCGTCGAAGCGCTGTCGAAAGCGCACAACGTCCCGTTCAACATCCACATGCACGAAAGCGCGAGCGAGTGCCACGACAGCGAACATCTCGTGCGCGAGTCGCTCAACTGCCATCGCAGCGACACGAAGCTCCGGCCTCTACGCAACTTGAAGCGCCTCGGCTTGCTCTCCAGTCGCTTGGTCTGCGTCCATGCAGCGCAGCTCACGGATGACGAGATCGCCGACTTGGCGGCCGCCAAGTCGCACGTCGTGCACTGTCCGTCGTCGAACCTCAAGCTCGCGTCCGGGATCTGCCGCGTGACGGACCTGCTCAAGGCAGGCGTGAACGTCGCGATCG
>JAASFN010000545.1:0-18182 GCA_023333795.1 Globisporangium rhizosaccharum | reverse complement strand
ATAAAGAATCGCGCGATGCGCTCTTTTCATTCGATTCCAGCATACAATTGCACTGTATGAAAAGACCGAACACAAGTCAATTCTATTGTTCTAGCTCACTTGCACGCGCGATCGTCGCGAATAGGCGCGAACATGGAGCGCTCGTCACATAACATGCTTTCTTCAGCAACGCAGCAGAAACGCAGTCTCTTCTGTTCTCCTCTGTCCTCTCTCTCCTTCTTCCTCACTCCTCTCTTTGCCTCGCTCGCCTCGCTAGACCACCTCGCCACCATGGCACAAGCTCCACGAGTCGCCCACGCGCGCTCCCTCCCGACCCCATCGACGAAATTCGCGCGTGGGCTGACGCGAACACTGGCCCTCGTGCGCCTTTCGTGAGCGCGATTGTGCACAAGATGCAAGAGCGCTGTGTCGTGTCCGACACCACCGTGCGCAACACCGTGGTGGCGTGTTGGGCAGAGACGCGCCCGCGCTTCTCAGGCACATTGTAGTTCCACGACCATGAACGCTCACTACGAAAGATGATCTAATTCATCCGCTCCGCTCGCCGCACGCTCCATGTATTCGTTTACATTTTCACAAGCCGGTGCCTCATCCAAGAGCTCGCTCGTGCTTGTGCGCGCGGCGTGCGCGTTTTCGTTGTCATCGACGGAGATGTTATACCTGCGAATACTTTGGTTGCACTGTTTGGTGTGTTGAGATTTGGCATCATTGTCGTGTACGAAAGCGCGAGCGCGATCAAAGAGCTCTGCGAGGTAGAAGTACTAAAAGCGCATCAGTGCACGGAGAGCTTCGATGATCTCGATGTATGTCCGAGCATTCATAGTGGTGTGTGGAAGCACCACGATGCAAAGTCAGTTGACAAGTTCGCATTGGTCGAGCTGATGTTGAGGCAACCTCCGTAAAACACGACTTGGGTCGCGGGTGTGACCGTGGCCCGAACGCTGTCGAGTTCAAGAATGTGTAACAGGTATTTCGTTGGAGCGTGGCGCCGACTCTCCACGGATGCTAGGTCTTGATACGTAGGATGCGGTGTGAGCTGGTCGACGCGCGATGAAACTAAGCAACATTGGCCCTTGTCCACCGGTGAAGCGACGAGCGGTTTGATTGTGATCAAACGCACAGCAGCAAGTGGTTGTTCATAAGTGTCATTTGGGTGCGTGATTGTTGAGCTTGATGAGATGAGTGAAAAACGAGGTTTCACTCTTGCGTCTGCCAGGTCCAGGTGCAGATATGCGATCTCTGCGCGCGTGTTCAGCTAAATGCAGTCAGTATGTAGCGTCTGAGAGCCGTCAAATCTCGCAAAATATGCCATCATGTCGGGTGCTACATATAGGGTCGAGACTACAGCACCAACGATGCCTAGAGATGCAGAGAGTTTCGACGGATTGAAGAGGAAGCGGCAGGCTTCGGCTTTTTACATCATCTTTGCAGAGACAACCACAATCGGCACGACAGATAAACCACGCTAAGTCGACGATGATGTGGACAAAGAACGAGCTACAGTCGGCGTTCTTGCCACCGATGCTTTGCTCTTGATCTGCAGTTGTGTGTGCATATTAGCCAAGTTGTGATGGGTCACATAGCACATCCGCTTGAGGAAACGTGCACACTCTGTGTGTGGTCGCGTGTCGCAGGAACGTGTCCTTTAGCTTGGACGTTGTGAACACAACGGTGATTGTTTTTTAACTCAGTGTATTTGACTGGAAATTGTCCTGCACATGCATAACACGATATTTTCGAAGTAATATAAAATGTAAGATATAAAGTACTCGCGACATGAACATACTGCTTTCTTGCGTCAGACGTGACGATGACTCCTGTTTGGTGTGTTCTGAACACCAATAGATGGTGTCCTAGTTTGGACAACCACTCGGATAGGTGTCTTCCACTCTAATTCATGTAACATACCAAGATTGCCTGTAAAACTGGTCGCGCAAGTTTCAAAGGGTCGCAGTCGTTGCAAAACGACTCGCTTACCTTGTCCCTCCTGGTCAAGCAGCCCACGGTTGACCTGCGCGGAATAAACAGCTTCAACATTTACCAGTAGCCAGAAAGTGTATCTTGGCGAAATCGAGAGTCCATGCCTCGGCTTGCCTCTGTTCTAGCTGGTAGAGTATGTCCAAGACTGTTACGGACCCAGTAAGATATTGTACAGGATAATATTCGATCGAAAATCTAATTCTATGCTAATTTTGTAACCTGCTGAGAATCAGGGCTAGCTCATTCTCAATGACGCAATCAAGTACATCAATTCGATTTACTCATACAAACGAAAGGATTCGAGTCGAAAACAGTCATGATCTCATTGTCCGAAGATGAGACAAACGCATTGGAGTAATCATTTCGTCGTGTGCGAGTCAATTTCGTGACTTGATTTTGATATGGGCAGTTGAGATGATTATGCATGGCAATATTTGCTCGCCTCAAACATCATCCAAGCGTCATCCGATCGATCGATCGTCGGCGGTGAGTTGGGGGTCAACAGGCGACAACAATGTCTGTGTATTGAGCTCAGAGGTCACCTCGTCACAACAACTCGTTGTTGTTGCTGTTGTGGTTCCTACCATGCACTGCTTCGCTATTCAGCTCGTTTTTCGCGTGTGACACTGCTGGCTCGAATTCGATCGTGTTTTTCGGCGCGTAATCATGTTTGACCTCTCGAAATGGGCAAACATGACGTTTCCTCAAATTAGTCGAACAAAGTGTGAAATTTGAGTTGAAAGCGATATTGCACGATTTAAGGAGTGGATGTGTGCGAATGTCCGCAGACAGATAAGCAAGTTAGAAGAGTACGTGAGCTTATTGTAGAGCCTCACAGCGCTTCATGTACCACTGCAATGCGGTAGAGACTTGTGTTGTGTTTGTGTTGGTGCTGCGGTAGAGATTAATGCTCTCGAATTAGTCGAAACGTATCGTGAAATTCGAGCTGAAAACAAGAAGTGCGCGATTTGTATCGAATCTGCTCGCTTTATCCAAATATTCGCATACAAAGGTGATTTTTGAATCCTATCTTGGTTAATGCTACAAGTCACTGCACGTGCTCAGGCTCGGACTAGCTGTTTGAGCTGTACACCTGTCTTAGTCGATCGCATTTCCGAGCCATTTGCTGTTGCCGCGTTTTGACTTGGTTTTGTATGAAAACTGCACAGCGAACCTCGCACTTTCATGAATCTCTGGAGGATGCGCAAAATCGTTTGAATCTTGAAAATCGCATTTATTCTCTGATTGTAAGGATTGTATCCTTATGTTTTAGGTTTGACTGCGATTGTTGCCGCACCCAAACCGATTTGCAGACAGGTTGTCTATCAGCTAAAGAGGTTTTTGCTCACATACTGTAGAGCGTACAAACACACTCTTCTCATTTATCGAGAGGGTCATCACCCTCGCTATTTCACAGTCCCACATCGCTTCTTTGTCCGCGCAAAGCTCGCAGTCGACGCCTCACAACGGAAAAGAGCGTGTGCTGGAAGCAACAACAAGAGCTGCTGGAAGCGCGAGCACAATAATATACACTATATTTATTATAATTGTACAACAAATTGTACAACAATCCATAAATATTCAAATGTACAACAATCAGATAATATTAAAATTGCTTTAAACGCTTCGCAATTTTTAGATATCATCTCATTTATCACCTCAGTTTTTATGAAATTTGAATTGTTTTTGTGAAAACTTGACCTCTCATAATGGGCAATTTGACCTCTGATAACAGGTAGCAAGCTCATTTTTTACAAAAGACGTGTAATTTTTGTGATTTTGGCAATAGCGGACACCTGTGTTTAATCGCACATACAAACACCTAAACGAAATGGGTTTTTGCTTTTCATCGCTCGACTCAAAAGCTTTCAAGTCTAGAAGTAGAATTCATAATTCGAAATCTCGCTTCATCTTTCGATCTTCGAGCCAAATTGCGGTATTTTCCCAACAACTACTATACTGATTTCAAGTGTAAGTTGTTTTGAAAAGCAATCACCCAAAAAACCAAAACAAAGGCACGGCAAAGTACTTGGACTTTGTATGGTTAATGAGCCTCTTTGTTTGGAAAAGTGTAATAGAGATTGGCTCGCGAGCGAAAATCAGAACACAAAATCAGCTGATATCGAGCAAGAACGAGCTGACAACCCATTCACCCTCTCCTTCTTCTTCATCACTCTCACCCTCTCCCTCGCCTCAACCTCACCACCATGGCTCCACAAGGTCGTCCGCGCGCACTTCCTCCCGACGCGATTGACGAGGTTCGCGCGTGGGCGGACGCGAACGTCGGCCCTCGCTCGCTCTTCGTGAGCGACATTGTTCGCACCATGCAGGAGCGCTTCGTCGTGAGCGACACGACCGTGCGCAGCATCGTGTCGGCGCGCTGGGCGGAGACGCGCCCGCGCTTCTCGGGCGCGCTGCGCTTCCACGACCATGGACGCTCGCTGCGAACGATGGTGCGCTTCATCCGCTCAGCGCGCCGCACGATCCATGTGTTCGTCTACCTGCTCACGAGTCCGCGTCTGCTCAAAGAGCTTGCTCGTGCTCGAGAGCGCGGCGTGCGCGTCTTCGTCGTCGTCGTCGACGGAGACGTGACGCCAGCCAAGACTTTGGTCGCGCTGCGAACGGCGAAGATCAAGACAGTGATCAGCCGTGCGCGAGGCTGCGCGCACCCGAAGGTTATCGTGGTTGACAAGTCGGTCGGCCTCCAAGGGTCTATGAACTGGACGGAGGCCGGCCTGACTGTCAACCGCGAGATCCTCGTGTTCGCGAATGGCCCAGACGCGACTTCGCTCTACGAGCTTGTGCGCGATGAGCTTCTTGCGTAGGAAGCGCACGACCTATGCCCTAAGCAACATCACTTGCTTTGCGTCTTGTTTGTGCCTTGTTTGTGTCTTGTCTGGACCGTAATCATTGTATAGAAGCACAAGTCTATTTGCCAAACTGCGTCATTATCCAATTCGCTGCGACGACAACAAGAGCTGCTGGAAGCGCGAGCGGGAGTGCCATCATCGCACTCTGCGCGCCACGTCCGCAGCGAGACATCTCTCTCGATCTCTCTCATTATCTAACGCGATGCCAGACGTCGGACCCAGCAGCAGCATTCGCGCAGTGCCGCTCGAGCGGCGGCAGTCCGCACCACCAGCGCGCAAAGCGTTCGCTGCTGCTGCCACTGCCGCGAGTGCGAACAGTCACGCTGTGATCACGAGCGCTGCTGACCTCGACGTCGCGCTCGCAGTCGCAACTACTACCAGCGCAAATGCGAGTGACGAGTTCGTCTGCTACGGCGACCGCGTGTGCTTCCTCTGCGAAGGCCAGCTCCTCGCGCTCACGCGCAAGTTCAACCTCACGTACGAGCAAATGGCGCTCCTTGGACTCCTCACGCTCTGCTCTGGTGGCATGTTTGGCGTCGCTGGGCTGCTCATTTGGAAGAAAGGGCTCTTTCGCAAGCGCTACGCCGCGCTTTTCTCCGACGCGATCTACGCAGACGACGACAGTGGCATGCGTCACGGCAGTGGCGCAGACCCAGCTGACGACGACGAGCACGCGCGGTCGCTCGCAACGCAAGCGAGCGGCAACGGCACGATCTACGGCGCAAACATGCGACCGCTCGTGAACACAAAGGTCGAAGCGTCCGAGCGCAGCGCCGCCGAGACCATCACAGCGAGCAGTGCCCCCGGAGGCACAAGCACTAGTTCGGGCAAAGACGACAAGAACGATCCGCGCAAGCCCGTGACGTTCCGGATCTTTGAGTACGACCCGCAGACGCTGTCTATCCGACTCGAGAGCGTCGGCAAGCCCGTGCGCTTTGGCGCACCAGTCGTTGTCGTCCACGCTGCGACGCACCGTGCGATCCGGTACAAACCCCATCGTGGCGCCGTGACGCTGAGCAAACCGCTCAAGAACTTGCACTTCCAGCGCGACGTCTTAGCAAACCTCGCGAGTCTCCAGACCTCGAACATGTACAAGAGCGTCGTGTTGCCAAAGAAGAAGCACGAGCGCCCACAGAGCATCACATCGTTGTTCACGTCGCGGTTCCGGTCGCTGACGTTTGGCGGCACAGACGCAGCGCAGACGCCACCGTCTGCGCCACTGCCGCCGCCAGTGCAGCCGTTGCGTCAGACCGAGATGCCGCGGTCGATGCCAGTGTCGCTTGACATTGCCACTGCGATGCGGCCACAGTCTCGCCGCGTACGGACGCGACCGCACTCGGAGCAGCCGCGGACGCTCCGGACCCGCATGACGAGTCCAGACTTGCCACAACAACCTGGGTCCTTGAGCTCAACGGCATCGACGTACGAGCTCTACAGCAGCAGCAGCAATGCGAGCCTCGCGCCGCGAGCACCGCAGTCCGAGCGGCTCTACCGCCGCTTCTCCGAGTCGTGCGTCACGCTCGCACACGACATCTCAGACTCGATCGCGGACTCGCTCCAGCGCCAGCGCGACCAGCGCGAAGACAAGCGCCGGCTCAAGCAGTTGCTCAAGGACTTGCCCAACATGTCGTTTGCCCATAGCGGCGGCAAGTACTTTGTTGCGCACATTGAGCCAGTGCGGCACCGCAGTGTTTTGAGCGATGGGTCGTGTGCTTTGAACCACCCGCTCGCAGACGACAGCGAGAGCTTCCTCCGCTGGGGCGCGCCGATGGCGATTGTCGCAGACTACAACGGCAAAGCCTGCGGCATTCAGCCGCGCCAGTACTACAAAGACTGTCAGCTGTACTTGACGACCGAGACGTCTCAGGCAACGATCATTCCACTGCGTGAAGACGGCGACTTGCAGTCAATGGCAAAGGAGTCGACGCGCTTGCTCGCTCACGTCGAGAAGCGGCAAGTGTCCCTGAGCGTTGGGACGTACAACGTTTGGATGATGCCGCGCATCGTGAGTGCGTTCACGAGCGTGTCGCCAAAGAAGAACACGCGTGCGCGGCTGATCGCAGACGTCTTGCCGCCGTGCGACGTCTGGGTCTTCACCGAGTGCTTTGACCACCGCGCGCGTGCGATCTTGCTCGATAAGCTCAAAGCCGCTGGATACTTTTACTTCTCGCCGACGGTCGGCCACAAGCGCCTCAAGCGCGAGAACATGCGCAAAGTCCTGAACGGCGGCGTCGTGCTCGCGAGCAAGTACCCGATCGTGACGGTTCGGATCAAGCTCTTTAAAGAAGCCTGCCTTGGTGCCGACAAGCTCGCAGACAAGGGCGTGCTGTACTGCAAAGTCCTCAAGGACGGACTGCCAGTCCATATTTTCTCGACGCACTTGCAAGCGTGGAGCGACCCGCCGTCGCGAGCAATGCGGCGGACGCAGATGGTCATGATTGCGTACTTTATCAAGAGCCTCAGTGGGATCGACCCGGTGAACGACCCGGTCTTGATCGTCGGTGACTTGAACGTCAACTACTGGCTCAACAAGACCGACCACGAGTACGACGAGATGCTCAGTGTCTTCAACGCAAGCGACCCGTCGGTTGTTGCCACGCGCCAGTCAACAACAGCAACAACAACAACTGGAGAACGACTCGGCGACCTCAAGCGCGCGCGGCAGTTTAGCTTTGACCCGCGCCTGAATGCGCTCGCAGCGGATGGACTGAGCACAGACGGCAGCCTCGAACTGCTCGACTTTGTGCTCGTGTCGAGAGCGCATCGCCAGCCATCGCGCGCGCAGAGCTGGATCGTACCGCTCACGACTGCGACGCCGTGGCACTGGCGCAAGCAGCCGCAGCACAACCTCTCGGACCACTTCCCAGTCGTGAGTGCATTCACGTTTGACATGTAGAGCAAGCGTAGAGTGGGGTGGAAGGAACGAAGGTCTGTCGAGAAGAGGTGGGGACTATTTATCAACAAGACTTGCTTGCTTGTGCACGACATGTCTTGCTTGTTGCAATGGCGCGCGCGCAAGTGTGCAGTGGCGAGCTTGCCATGTTCGAGGTGAGATCCATTCGGTCGGCAATGGCTTGAACCGACCAGCGCAAGCTCGTGGTGTACACACGCGCTGCCATCTGATCCACTCGAGTTGCTGCGACGGGTAAGATCGGTCGTTGCTCACGCCAACGAGAGCTTGAACGTTTGTTTCATGGTGGTCAACAGCAACGAGCAAGCAAGCGCTGCAGCTCGGATTCGGTGGAGGAGATCGGCACCGCGCACACAGCGTTCGCGTGAGAGCGACCGACTGCATGAGCACACACACACACACACCTCGACACCTCCAAGCGCATCGGCAAGTCCTTGTCGATGCATCGTCGATTCCGAGCGGATTTTCAGTCCGGATTCCGAAACCGAAACTGACTGGCAGCGCGCAGCCAGGACCGCCAGAGCTTTCGCGCGAATCACTTGAACAAAATATGCTGCGCTGCCCTTTGAAATAGAGGCGCTGAACGTATGCCGGTCCCTTTCAAACTGGCCCCTCGCCGACTGTCGTTCACGGCACTCGCACACACACGCACACGCGCGCAGGACCTGCACGAGCGACGAGCTCCTCGAGCACGACGTACGAGCGCGCGCACTTGGGAACTGTCTACGCCGACGGACGCTCCCCCACATCCTCTCACATCCTCTCACGCGCTCGCACATACACACACGCGCGTACACTAGCAACAACAAGCGTCCTCTCCCGCTTGCCTCTCTGCCTCGTCAATACACGTGCGTACGTACGTGTAACCACCAGCAGCTCCGTGAAACCGCCTCAAGCGTCCACCACCAAACAGATCAAACAGATCAATCACCACAAGCGAAGCGTCCATCGACGATGAGCTCGTTCTTTAGCCGCAAGTCGGGCAAGAGCTCTGCGCGGATGCCGCCACCGCCGCTCACGCGCGCGCAGAGCGCGGACCCGCCAGCAACGCGTGCATTTGCAGTCGACCCGCCACTCCACAAGACTGCGAGCGAGTCACATGCTGGCGGTCGTATCGCTGCAGCTGCTTCCTCGTCGTCATCTTCATCGCGTGGCCGCGAGAGGCGCAAGCCGATCGTTGTACACTATGCGCAGTCACCAGCACGCAACGTTGCGAACGAGCTCGCGGCGCTTGCACTCACAGCGAGCAACACGAGCGCAAGTCGCCGCACTGCGGCGTACTCGACCGACATGGACGACGACTCGATGGACGAAGGTGCTCCGTCGTTTGACGTCGACTCGGCTATGGCCGGCTTTGTGTCCTCGTTCTCACCGTCAAGTGCGCGCGGGAGCAAGCGCCGTGGGACCGTCACGTCGCGCCGCACTGCTGCGCTGTTTGCAGCGTCAGCGCCGCCCGCGGTTCCAGTCTCAGCAGCGGCGACTGCGACGACGCGACCACGCTCGAGCACGCGCGCGCGGCTGTCAATGAACCTCACCAGCAGCAGTCAGCGCCATGCGCAGCGCGCTGAGGTCCAAGCGAAGAAGTACGACGTCGCGTGGCGCAACGACGAAGACTGCGCGTGCTGTCAAGTGTGCTATGCGATGTTCACGAAGCTCTCGCGGCGGCGCCACCACTGCCGCGTCTGCGGCGACCTCGTCTGCGGCGACTGCTCGCTCGACCAAGTGCTGCTCCACGGTCGCTTTGACGCACCGAAGCGCGCGTGCGTTGCGTGCGTCACGCTCTTGCGAGTCATGCGCCACAGCGGCGACGCGCGCGTGACGATCGAGAGTAGCAGCAGCAGCAGCAAGGCGCCTGCTGCGCCTGGCGCTGCTGGTCCAACAAGCCATGGCATGATGGCACCATTGGCGACGCCGCGGTACCACGACCGCCTTGGCGAAGTCCACCGCGTGATGGCGGCTGGGAAGAAGTCGGAGCGCCGCGGGAGCACGCAGACCGAGATGTACGTGATCGCAAGCGCGTGGCTCCGCACGTGGCTCGCGTTCACGCGGTCTGCGAACGACTATGGCAGCACACTCGCCGACAGCGCAACAGATCCATTCAGCAGCAGTGGGTACAGCACAGCGACCTCGACTCACAGTCCCCACCCAAGCGATGCGCACGCGTCGCCGCCAGGTCCGATTGACAACATGGCGCTCTTGGAGCTCAGCAAAGGCAAGCTCGTGAAGCGCCCGGAGCTCGTGCGCGACGACGGGAGTCGACGGTATGGCGAGACGACCGAGAGTGATGGTCTCGACAATGATACAGAGAATGAAGGTGACTACCAGCTCATCTCGACTGAGGTGTGGGAAGTGCTCGTGCGGCTCTACGGCGGCGGTCCAGCGATCCGCGTCGTGAGCGACGACGGCTTCTGCGACTGGATCGTCGACGTCAGTGCACTCCTCGCTGCTGCCGCGTCGACTGTTGCGATCCCATCGACGGTCGAGCACGTGCTCGTGACGCGCCATGAAGCGGCCGTCGTGACGCGCGCATCGTACCTCTCAGTCGAGAAAGCGGCGCTCATCTCGTCTGGCGGCTACGACTCGACGCACATGCTGGCGCAGAGTGCGCGAGCGAGCACGCGCACTGGCGACCACGGCGCACTCGCAAGCAGCACCAGTGCAAATACGAAAGACAGCAGCGACAAAGCAGTCGCGGCTAATGGACCAAGCGACCGCGGGTCGTTCACGGCGCGGACGTCGCACAGTCAAGCGCGCGTGCGACCAAACAGTCCGCAGTACAGCGCGAGCAAAGCCAGTGGTAAACAGCACGTCCGCGCGTCGACCAAGTTTGCTGCGAGCGGTGGCGCAGGACCTGTGGAGTCGACTGTCGACGCGTACAACGGCGACAGCGGTGACCAGGACGACCTCCGGAGCACGACGACAGGACCGAAGGCTGCGACTGCGGCGTCTGCGTTCGCAGTCGCGATGAAGCAAGCGCGTCTGAATGCGCAGAAAGCGATCGACGATCGCTCGCGCGGTGTGCGCCACGCAGACGCTGCGTAGACGGCGCTCAAGCATGTGTGTGTGGTGGAAGACAAGTGTAGCGAATGGCGTCGCATGGATCTCAGTGAACGTATAATCTAACGTATCATTTCAAAAGCAACAATTTGCAACCGATTTGACTTGTGCAATGTATGAACATGCGACTAGAGTTCGAATCGAGAGAGCAAGAGATCAACTTGTGTATGAGCAATGGCGTTCGCGTGGCCACTTCCAAGTCTACACGCGTACACGCTACTGCTGCTGCTGCTGCGCTCACTTGGCACATTCGTTCTTGTGGGCTTCAAACCACTTTTGCACGTTCGCTGCAGTCGTCTCGCCTTTCTTGTACTGGCAAAAGAAGTCGAGGCTGCCGTCCGTGATCCGCGAGCGCGAGCCCCACGTACCGCTGGACTGGAGATCTTGTCGCTTGCAGCAGCCGCAGTAGCGCGTGAGGAACTTGCCGGTTTTAGCGAAGACGTTCACTCCTTTGTCTGAGAGCTGCTCGCAGACAATCATCGCCTCGTTCCAGTCGAGAGCAGGGCACGTGATGCAGCCTTCAGATGCTTCCTCCACTGCAGCGCTTTCGCCTCGCGCGTCCACGGAGTAGCAGAGCAGCGACGCAGTCGCGAGCACTAGTCCAGTTGTGCGGCTTGAGAGCATACTTGATCAGTTGGTGGACTGGCGGAGGCGGTAGTGTCTGCGCTTGGAGGTGGATTGAAGAGTGCGCGACGCCGATTGTTTCAGAGCTTGAGTGCGACGTATGGATCGCTCAAAGCACCATCACTGACTCATCCAGAACGCTTAGGATTACGATGGCTGAGATTTCAGTGCTTGAAAGGCTGGGATCTCAGTCTCAGTGCGATATATCACTCTACTCTCACTTGCATTGAGAGGACAACTGGAGCACTAGCCTCGGTGGCGCGACAGATCTACGACTGATCTCGCGTTGCATCAGCTTTTGAAGGCTCCCGCGTTCCCATCGTGCGCTCCCGCGCGATGGAAACAACAACCCACACTTCTTCTCACTCTAGCATTTGCGTTCGACCCCTCAGTCTTCACCACGACGCACACACAAGCTCCCTGACGCAGCATCTGCGAAGTCGCACGACCCAACCCCAGACACCCGCAACCTCCTCCTCTTGCCATGTTCCTGAACCGCGTGACTGCAGTGATGCTCGTTGGCGCGCTGCTTAATGCAGCTGTCGTTGCGAAGAACGAGAGTGTGGCAGCGGAACAAGCGACGCAAGCGTGCCGCAAGTGCACTGACCCAGACTGGAGCACAGTCAGCGGCTATTGCAACCAGTGGGGCGATCAGCGGCAAATGAACCTCTACTTCCAGGGCACATCGGGTCAAGAGTGGAAGGTCTCCAACTGCTGCACGACGCCGATGGCGTTTAGCACAGAGATCTCCAAGACCTGGGGCGACCGCACCGTCACGACGGACGGGAAGAAGGATGTTGAGTGCCAGCACCGAAAGGGCAGTGGTCGCTCGGCCGACAAGATCCAGGCCTGGTACGAGACCACGAAGCTCAACTGCCCGAAGTAGTGAGCGCGAGGAGAAGTACCGCAGGCACGCAAGTAAACAGTGCGTCTAGCACGATCATTCTGCAGTACTCCCAACGTCTAATGGATCTACACATCAGTGAGCTCTTTCGCTGCGCTTTGGTTGCTCACCACGCACTCTGGTGCTCTCACTGGAGTTGTCGAGTGGCGCTCAACATGGTTCCAAAATAGGCAAGGAAGGCTTGATGTGCACTTGTGCTGACTCGTGCGCTGCAAGAGCTGCGTTCGCGTGAGGTTGGACCGCACTCAGACACTCGCTCGCTCAGAGCATGTCTGGCGGTAGTAGCAACACACGTCAGGAGTGTCTTCGACGAGCAAACCTCTACGGTGTCTCGTCGCCCAAGCGACTCCCGCATGTGCATTTGGAGCCAAAAGACGTACGTGTGCGCAGAGACCTCGCTGCAGCGCTGCTCGTAGCCAGTCGCGTGCACAAGCATCACGCTACGAGCGACACGGACGACCTGCATCGCGACCACGAGCAGCTCGACGACGAGTTGAATGACCGCAAACACCGCGAAAATCAGGGACTGCGGCCGCCACTCGACCAGATCCAGTCGCTCCAGGATCTCTATACAACAGTCCCAAAGGACTTGCGCATGCAGCATGGCCGCAGCAGCAGTACCGGCAGTGGCACACCAAAGCGCGAGTGGCGCGTCGGGTACAAGAACACCCCACACGGCGATTCGCGCGGACCACTGAATGGCATGTTTGAGCCATTCGATGCCGTGCGCGAGTCGGGCGTCGTCATTGTCACGCACGATGGACGCAGCAAGTCGCCACAGCGTACTCAAGTGCCGAGCGAGTCGATCGCTGTCGCGTATCCGCTCGCACACGCAAGTCCAGCAGCGATTGCAGCCGCGATGGAGCCATTCGATGAAGAAGCGGCTCGCGAAGCAATGGAGCGTAAGACCAGTGTCAAGGGCAATCAAGAGTCATCAGACGACAAGACGCCGTGGTGTCCTGCATCGTTTGCAACGATCCACGAGAAGGGCACGACGAAGCGAGGTACGCAAGGCGGTGCAAACACAGCTGCTGCTGGTATTCAGCCGTTCTCAGTGCGGAGAGTCGCGACTGGCGAGACGAGTGCGCTGCCGCCGCGTGCACGTAAAGCGCCGCTCTCGATCGACGCTGCATGTGTCCAGAAGAAGCAAAACTTGTTGGCCAAGGCTGCAGCGTCCTACGCTCGCATCCGTGCGCGCATCGATCGCAACAAAGACCCAAAGCTGCGGTACGCACTTCCAGTCGAAGACACGTCCAAGCACCGCGCCTACCGCCTTGGACTCGACGCCGTGCCGTCTTCAATCGAACGTATCACTACAACTGCAGACGGTAGCAATGGAGAAGATGTGCTGTCGCCGGCACGCGAGCGACTTCGCTTTCGTCCTCGCTCGGCGCCAGGCACGACCGTCCCGTTTCGATCCGCGCCGTCTGTGGCAACAACACCATCGAGTCGCACATTAGAGCCGACACCGAGCGTGAGCAAAGTCGCAGGTGCAAAGCGGCGACCGACGTCTGCGAGTGTCTGCTACCTCGGCAGCGCGACAGTCTACTGCGTTGATGCACCATCGAGTCAACCTGTCGGATCAAGCAGCTTGCATGGCGACAACAATCTGGAGACGCCAACGCACGCAGGCTCGAGCTTTAGCAGTGTCCTGGATCGCGAGCGACGCAAGCGACGCTGCAACCAGGACCAGACACTCGCGATGCTGGCCAAGTACGTCTGTACACTCTATACTGTGTGGCTCATCGTGGTAGCGAGTGTGTGTAGAAGCTAGAGGACTCACGGCCATTGCACTCCTGCGTGTGCTAGACGCGGACTATTTCACAACCTCCCAATCCCTCAGATCTTTGCGCGCCTCCGGCGCGAGTCGCTCAAGAACCTCACTCGGCGCCTCCAGTACGCGCAGTACGAGAAGATGTCGATGGACGAGTACATGCGCAGCTGCGGCATGGCGCTCGTTCGATCGACAGCAGACGCTCCAGTGACGTCACTCGATGCATCGACAAGTGGCGAGACATCTGAGCACAAGCCAGTGGTCCCGCCCACGCTCGCCCACTTAGCAGCAGCTCGACATGGCACCAACAACGTCGCAATGACGTCGCAGTCGACGACAAGCAGCTTGCTGCTCGCCATGCGAGGCATGCTTGTGGTCACGCGGCAGCAGTTCCACATTGCGCTCGAAGCGTTCAACCTCGCACCAACCGACGTGAACTTGCTCTTCTCGGCGCTCGACGCCAGTGTCGACGACTGTGTCGCGCTCTGGGAGATCCTCTGTGCAGTCGAGAAGCTCCAGGACGGTCACGCTGAGCTCCGGCGCGCGCGCGTGCAGATCAAAGCGCGCGACCTCCCAAAAGACCTCGAGCTCTTGCGCCAGTCGTTCCGGATCCCAAACGTACTCCACGCACCAGTTGACCTCACGATCACGACACCAGGCGACACAACATGACCAAACAGAAGACAGAGAGAGAGAGAGAGAGAGACACGATAGCTCACACAGAGAGTGCACATGTGGTATGATTGACAGAAGCGATGCTGTTGCTGCTACAGTTCTTCCTACGTGCGAGGGCTTTAGGTACCAACGTCTAGTCGATCGGCTCGAATGAAGATCCCGTGGTCCTTTGGGCAGATGAAGTACTAGAGCAAGAGGACAGAGCAGTCGAGTCTGTGAGCCACGATCTCCATGAGCCATGCGTCTACCCACACAGCCAGAGCAACAAGCGGCACGTACCTCAATGCCCTTGACAGTGCCGTTGTTCTTCCCGCGCTTCTCGCACAGTTCAACGCCGATCCAGACACCCGAGGCAAAGTTCGTCGGTCCGACGTACCGCACGACGCCAGGGACGTTCCCCACGTTGATGAACTTGCCGACACTGAGCACTGCGCCACCGACATGGACGTGACTGCTCGTGTTTGAGCCGCGGCGCTGCTGCAAGCGCGACGGTGGTGCAGCTGGACTTGGGACAGCGCGTAGTGGCTGCGGCGGATTAGTACCAGACGAGCGCTCGCGCGCTTGGAGATCTGTGAGCGAGTGCAGCGACGACCACCGCTTGCGCCGCATGACCATGTCCGAGGACGTTGAGGACGAAGAAGAAGAGGACACTGATCCAAGCCGCTCCGTCTTTTCGTGACTGTGTTCGTGGATCGCAAACGGCTGAGGACGGTAGCTGCTCTGCTGCTGCGCATGCGTGAGCGGCGTCAGACTGTTCACTGGCAACGACCGACGCCGTCTTTGCTGCGCGTCGCGCTGCGCTTTTATCTTTGCCGACATCGTCATGTTGTCCTCCGACGTACTGCGCTCAAAGCCGACGCGCAAGCGCTCGGGGATCGACGACAGATCAAAGAGCACAACACCGCGTGGCGTCGCTTCATGTACTGACGACGGTCCGTCATTGCCATCGTCCTCATCGTCCTCAATGTTGTTGTTGTTGTGACTGATGGCGCTGGCGTTGCTGCTGCTACCGCTGCTTGCGCGGCGTCGGCGCACGTCATTCGGCTTCTTGAGCGCCGACCGTGTTGGGACAGTCCCCATTACGGCAGTCGCTGGGTGGAGCGCTGACGATGTCGTCGTTGGCGCTGCGTACCGAACCGATCCGTCAGCTTTCGGGATCGCGCCTGACGCTGATGGTGGTGGTGCTTGCCACCCAAAGCTCGCGTGCTGATGCTCAGCTGCGAGCGACGTCTCCATGTCGCGGATCAGTTCATTGTACGACAGCACGTCAGTCGCACACGTGCTCGCTTTGCGGCTGAGCATCGATGCATCAGAGCGCTGCGAGTACATGGACGAGTAGCCACCGAATGAGAACTGCGAGAGCTGCGACGCTGAGCTCGAGGCGCGATCGAGACGGATCTGCTCGGGTTCGTCGTTGCTCGAGATGCCGTGGAGGTACAGATCGAGGAGCTGCTCGTCCATTTGCTTGTCACTCGCGCTTGACGACGACGACGGTGGTGGCGGTGGTGGCAGTGGACACTCAGAGTCTGCTGTTGCTGCTGCCGAGTTTGTAGATTGCACTTGGCACTGTGGCGGGATGTACATCGTCGTCTTGCCGTTGTTGCTCACGACGACGTTGTTGCTCATGCGCGACGTCGTGTCGAGCGTCAGTCGCTCAAGTGCGTCGTCGTCGAGCGCAAAGGGTCGGAGGACGTCCGAGCACTCGAACCGCGTTGTGCGCGTCAGTGTGCGCTTCTCGAGTGCGCGATGCTGCGCTTCCGTTGCAGTCACTTCAGTCGAGTCTTGAAGCGCATTGTCGGCTGCGCTTGTGTCGTTTATGACATCTGGTGCAGTGTCACTTATGACAGGAGCACCAGTACTGTTATTGTTGACTGACTCGGGCGCGTCCTGATCTTCAGGGCGGTCGCCATCATCATCTTCGTCGTCGTCGTCGTCGAATGCATTTGCTGGAATGAACTCGAGTCCGAGCTCCAAGAGCCCAGCGTCCGGACCGACGAGCGGGTACCACTGCTGCTCGCCACTCACAATGCCGACACTATTGCTTGCTGCTGCTGCTCTGCGCCGGTCGTCGCCACTACTCTCGGCGCTGCTCTCAGAGCTGCGGTCCTGGAAGAACGCAAGGAGCGAGACCTTCGCAGTCGAGACAACGAGGATCCCACAGACGATCTCGATCACGAGCTCTGTGTTTGCTGGCAACGACTCGGGCGACGCTGGGTCGCCAAGTGGCAGTGCAAAGTGGCCGCGCATGAGGTTCGGCGTGTGGTCGTCGCTCATGCGCCACACTGGACTTGTCATGTGGCCGCTAATGTTCCGACGCGACTCCATCGGTTTGCTCAGACAGCGCTTGCGCCACGACAAGTAGCACCGCACGTGCAAGCCGTGGCGGTCGTACATGCTCACAAAGTGCTGCCGGAACGACAGCTGCCGCGCTTGGTAGACCCAGACGTGGAGCACGCCATCTGGGAGCACGGCGTTGCTCTGACGGCGGCGTCGCCGCGTTGGTTCACTGTGCGACGCAACAAGCGCAGCTGCGCGTGGAGCTGCAACTGCAGTGTTGCGCTGGCTCTCTTGCACTTGTCCTGGCGCAGCTTGTACATGCGACTTGTGAGAACAAGAAGATGGAGAAGAAGGAGGAGAAGGGCTCGGGAGTGCGAGCTGCAAGCCGAGCGTGAGGAAACTCTCGACGTCGTCGTGCTGCTCTTGCTGCTGCTGGCGGTAGAACTGCTCTTTGAGCGCACACTCGTCCTCTTCTTCGTATTCGTCGTCGTCGTCGTCGTCGCCTTCATTGTCATTGTCGTTGTCGAGGAGCTCTGGCGCGAGCTCAAGCGCTTGGAGCGCTTGAATCCGCGCGCTGCCGTCGTCGCTGCTCCCGCGCTCGCTCTCGTCCTTGTCGCTCGCAGTCAGCGCGTCGTCGTCGAGCGCTGTGGACTGCAAGTCCTGGAGATCAGCGCTCATTATTCGCGCAACTGCGCTGTTGTTGTTGTTGTTGTTACTGCGTGCGCGCTGCTGCTTCATGCGATCAAAGACGCTCAAGCGCGTTGGACTCGCGCTGCTGTCTTGCAGTGCTGCAACAACGCGCGACTGCAGCATGGCGACGTCTTATGCGTGCACGTGCGCGCTCTCTCTCTGACTCAGCGAATGCGAATATGAGGCGATGTCGTGTCTTCTTTGCAAGCTCAAGCACACAGAGCACACAGAGCACACAGAGCACACAGAGCACACAGAGCAGACGACGCGCGATGTGCGGCGCTCCATGTTCGCGCCTATTCGCGACGATCGCGCGTGCAAGTGAGCTAGAACAATAGAATTGACTTGTGTTCGGTCTTTTCATACAGTGCAATTGTATGCTGGAATCGAATGAAAAGAGCGCATCGCGCGATTCTTTAT
>JAASFN010000544.1:0-18187 GCA_023333795.1 Globisporangium rhizosaccharum | reverse complement strand
TCGTGACGGACCAGACGAGCGCGAACGAGAGGTAGCAGACTGTGAACGCGCCCATAAAGTAGCTCGAACCGCCGAGGCGCTTGAGCATCTGCGTCTCTTCCTTTTGCCGCGGTAGGATCACGAGCCAGACGAGCGAGAGCAAGTTCACGACATACATGATGATCACCGTGATTGTGACGTCCATGCGCACGCCGTGTGAGTCGTTCTGGATGCGCTCGGTCGAGAGATCAAAGACCGAGTCGACGTTGCGCGTGATCGCAGTCGCGAACGGACTCGTGAGGTTGCTCACGGTCGAGAGGAGACCGTACATCACACCTTCGTGGCCTTCGCGCGAGAGCTCGACGATCACGAACGACCCGACGATGAAGTGGATCCCGCCGGGGAACTGCTCGAGCACAGGCATGAGGAGCCAGAACCACTGCGTGCGGCAGACGTCCCAGATCGTCAAGAGCGTGCACGCAGCGTCGAGCGCAACGAACGCAAACATCGAGTACATGTGCACGGTCCGCCAGTTCCACTGGAGTCCGTACTTGCCCGTGAACCAGATTGCAGCGGCAAAGACTGCATTTGAGACCAACCCGGCGATCTTCTCGTTCAGGGGCGTGACGTCCGCCCAGTTGCGCTGGATCGGGTTCTTCGAGACGTACGTCAGGCGCGCAAAGACGTTCGAGAAGAACATGTACGCGACGACTTGGTACACTGCGCGCGTCTGGATGACTTCCCACAAGACGTGGAGATAGCCGCGAAAGTCGACGCGCGGACAGCGCGCTTCGCGGATGCAGAACCACGTGACTGGGATGATCGGCACGAGCGCAATGAACGCAATGAGCATGAGGATCGGGAACGAGATCGAGAACGTAAAGTCGCCGCCGTACTCCTTGCCGTTGCACCCGAACGCGATGATCACGAGCGAGAGGATGTTGAACACTGTGCGCGTGGCGTAGATCGTGCTCTGTGTCGTGCCGCGCACTGCAAGCGGTTCGCGCTGCGCGAGCTCGACGACAATGCCGTCGGCACAGACGTCGGCGAGCAAGTAGCCGAACGCGCAGAGCATCATCGGGATGATGTACTTGCTCCCAGAGTTCGCTGCCTCTTTGTTGAACGTTGCGACGATCTCGGGTGTGTAGTCCTTTGGCTTGACTTTGCGGTAGCGCGGGTCCGTGAAGTACGGCTCGCCAACGGGTGTGCTCGCCATCATGAGCAGCATCGCGAGCGTGACAGTCCAGCCGATGAGCATGTACGGTCGGCGACGGTAGCCGTTGATCGGGAAGCAGTCCGAGAGCATGCCGTAGAAGACCTTGAACGACCACGCGAGGCGAACGAGCGTCGTCGCGGTTGTCGTGGACTTGCCGTCGAGGTTGAGGTAGTTCTGCATGAACGGGTAGATGACGTTCGGGAGGAGGCCGTCAATGAGTCCGACCGCTGCGTATTGCGCCACGAGCCCGATGTAGTCTTTGCTGAAGAGGTTGACTGCGCCACCGTCACGCAGTGCGCCGCCTTCAAAGCCGTCGTCAGGTCCATACAGCGGCATCTTCTCGTACGCCTTCTGCGGCGTTGCAACGCTTGGACCTAGGATCGTGATGCTGTCGCGATCCGGCGTTGTTGCGAGGCTGACTCGGCCGTTCATCGTCGTGTGTGTGTGTGAAGGTGTTGTCGAAGTCGTGGTGTCGATGTGAGTGCCAAACAGCAAATTGGCAAGTAAGAGAATGAGCGAGTGGTCGAGCGAGTGAGTGCGTGGTGCCTCCAACGCAGGCACAGCCTACGCTGGCAGAACGCCAGTTAACTGTGATGACGCCGTTCTGCCCAGCTTGGCCAGAGCTCCCAGTGCGGCGCACGCATGCAGCAGCTGGCAGTGATAACAGCCGCCCAGTTCAAGCCTCTTTGTTGAATCGCCAGCAAAGCCACCGCGAAAGGGTGTGTTGTTTGACGACACCGGCCATCACAAGTGTACACTGCAGCACCACCTGCTCGGCCTGAATGGACCTGATCCAGCATATCGCGTCGCTCGCCATGTGTCACCACCATGCGGCGACGCACACCCACGCGCAAGGCAGATTGCTGATTCTGTCTCGGTCTCCTCTATTGGACAGCTTTGTGCACCAAGGATCCGTTGTCGCTGCACATGTATGTCGTCACGTGTACTGTGGTGCTATGCTGCTGCTGCGGTAATGCTATGCTACTGCTGTGGTGGTGCTATCACAGATTGCTCAGACGCTCGTCACGTGATGTGTCCATTCGTTTGGTGCACAGCGGCGCTCTCTCTGTCACGTACGCGTCGCAGCGTACAACCCGACCACGCTGGTGGACAACCGCGACGTAGGGATCAGCAGCAGCATGTCAAGCGGATGACCGTCGAGTGACGACGGAGTTGACACGAAGCGCTACTCCTGCTACTATTGCAGGTGGCCAGTATGGTATGTGCAAACCTGGATCCACTGTTGTTGCTCACGTCAAGAGAGAGAGAGAGAGAGAGAGAGAGCACTCTGAGCACTGACTCCTCGCTCAGTCTCAGTGCAACGAAGTCTCAGGCAACGACGTCACGACCAGATGCCCTTTGGCGTGTTGGTACTTGGTGTATGTACCCACTGCTGGCTGCTGCTGACTGCCCGCGTGAGACCATCTGCTCAACACCAGCGATCCCAGCGCTCCATGGCATGCGAGAGACGCAGAGCACTTGCTGGTCAGGCAGCGGCGAACAGGTTGTCCTTTCGTCATGTACACTCCGGCACCAAAACGGGCAAGCTCTCAAGTGTAGTACACCGAGTACAGCTTCACTGTTGTGCACTCGTGCGCGAGCGTGCTGGTTGTGCTCTGTTCGTATCGCAATGGCTGGAGCGCTCGATGAAAGCCAAGTACGATGCTCCGTTGTCTGTTCATGAGTCGAACAAGCACACACGCACGGTGCTCTGTACGTGTTTGTACGACACCGTAGAGAACTCGACCTCGACCACCTCGACCACATTGCTCTCATGAACTCTCATGAACTCTCATGAACTCTCATGAACTCTCATGAACAGTTCATGAACAGTTCATGAACAGCTCATGAACAGCTCATGAACAGCTCATGACCTCAACGTGGCGCTATAGATAGTGACTGTTAGCGGCGACTTTCGCTTCGCTTCACTACGACGTGTTCTCTCTCGCTGACGTCTCCATCGCACTGCTGTCGTTGCTGCTGTTCTCGTCCAAGGACCACCACGATGGACAGCATCTTGGAGCGGCTATGGGCGTTGGCAACCACTGATGCTGCCGACTCGTGTGTCCTCAACAGCACGCATGCAAAAGCAGAGCTCGTTGCAGAAGCGCAGGCGCTCTGGCGAACGCTCGAGGCGCTGCTCGCAACGCTGCGGACACAAGACCTGAGCGTCGGCGACGCTGCGTTCACGAAGCTCCTCGCATGTATTCGCACTGTGTTGCGCGAGCCCGAGTACTGGCGCGTCCACGCGGTCGACAAGCACGGCAAAGGCGTGTTTGTCTTTGCAAATCGCGTGCTCGTGAAGCTCGGATGCCGTGGCGAGCGCGAGCGAGAGGCGCTCGCACACGACGGACTCGTCGAGCTCCTCCTTGCGTCGATGCGACATCAAAGTGACTCGACTGTCGCATCGAGCGCTGTGCTCCAAGTTCTCCAGACGCTCGCATTCGATGCGGCGAACCGCCAGGCGCTCGATGCTGCCGACACTTTGCCATTTGCGCTCGCGCTCATGAAGACGCATCCACACGACGCCCATGTGCAAGTGTTTGGGTGCAAGTTCCTCCAACTCATGGTCTACGACGACAAGTGCAAAGCGACGCTCGTGCGCGCTGGTGCAGTGCTCGTTGCACTCACAGCGCTGCGGCGGTTCCCGAGTGACACACAAGTCGCTGCGAGTGCCCTCGACCTCATCTACTTCTTGAGCGCCGAGCTCGAGCGCGGCGCTGCGACGGAGACACAACAGCTCGGTGCTGCAATTGACGACATTGTCGAGAGCGCGATGCGTGCGATGCGCGCTCACAGCGCTGTCCCGCAAGTCCAGACACACGGCATGGCGATCCTCAACAGCGCTGTCTCGCACGCGCAGGCAAAGCGTATGATGTGCGCGATGAACGTCTGGGAACTCGTGCTCCATGCACTGCGCAGTGGCAGCAGTGACAGCAGTAGCGACGCTGTGGAGACTGCGACTGATGCGCTCGGCGTTCTCGAGACACTACTGTCGGACACGACTACGGTCGACTCGGTCGTGTATACACTCATGGCACCGTCGATCAACGACCGCACCAAGCGCAGGTACGTTCGCTGGCACCTGTGAGTCTGTGTCTTATTGCTGTCAACACTGTGAGCTGACGAGCGGACACCTCTCTCTCTCTCTCTCTCTCTCTCTCTCTCTCTCTCTCTCTCTCTCGCCATGTTCGGTGTGACGCCTACTGCAGCACTCTCCAGACACTCGAAGCACTGCTCGCGACACTCGAGCCGCTGGGAGTCGCAGCGACGAATCAAAGCAAAGTGCAGTCCGTCATGAGTCGCCTTCAGACGCTCGTGCATCCTAACAATGCTCCAGCACTCGCTCACACGAACCGACTCGCTTCTGAGACACCGAGTCGATTCAACGCACAAGATCGCTTGCGTTCGCCATCGCCAGAAGATAAGGACGCTCGAGTCACAGACGCGTACGCTGCGACGACAAGCGGCTCGAGTCGACACGACAATGACAATGACGAGAGCGAGATGCCACTGGCGGAAGCAGCGAGCGCAGCACACTACTCGACTGCACCCATGTCGATCGAGCGCAAGCTCTTTGCGAACCACACCCACTCGAACGCACTGCAGCCACCACCTCCGACGCTACTGGCGTTGTCGGAAGCTTCATCGACATCCACAGACGCACTGGAGATGTCACCATCGTACGCACGAGCGATCGACAGTATCGATTCGCCGCCACCGGGTCCGGTGGACGCTCGACAGCGACGCAGTACACTGCACGATCTCGCACAGCCAGCGACCGACTCGTCCACGTTCCTCGACGACCTCGCACTCGACTCGGACACAGGCGGGTACTTTGACAAGTTCCTCCGCGACGCAGACCAGCGATTCAAGCCACCGCAGGCTGTGAGCACTGCGCCGCCGTCTCAGCCACTGTCCCAGTCCTCACTAGCGAGCTCTAGCGGCATGGAGAACAGCTCTAGTGAGTCGTGGCGCACACAGTACGAGCGCTGCGCGTCGGAGCTCCAAGCGCTCCAGACCGCGTACCACAACATCCAGGAGCACTGTACGATCGCAACGCGGCGCGCTGCAGAGCAGACCAAGCTCCTGCGGCTCCAGAATAGCCGGATCGCGAGCCACATGGACATCCACGCGCAAGTGCTCGCGCGCGTGCAGTCGCTCGAAGACGCGCTCGAAGCAGCGACGCGAAAAGCGCACGTTGAGCGCGAGCTCCGACGCGCTGAGGTCGCGCAGTGCGAGCACGTGACCCGTGCGCTCCACGACGCTCGGAGAGAGATCCAGACGCTGAGTTCGCAGAACTCGAGTGCGTCGCGCGAGCTCCAGCACCGAGAGAAGCTCCGCGTCGACTCGCAGCTCAAGACGTCAGCGATCAAGCACTTGAAAGAAAAGGTCGAGCTCGAGCGCGACGACGCGATCATCCAAGCCCAGACGATGCAGTTTGAGAAGGTAGGACTCTCTCTATACGTAGCTGATGCGAGCCATCGCGTGCTGTGTCTGACCATTTGGGTGCTGTGTGGCTGTGTGCGACTGCAATGACGGCAGGTCGAGCTCGTGCGGCAGCTCGAAGCCTGTCGACGCGAGTGCCTCGAAGCGCTGCGCATGCGCGAAGAAGACGTGAACGCACCCAAGCCGCGCGTGTTTGCAGGCATTGGTCAGTCATACTCGCCAACAAAGACTGCGCGAGGTAGTCGTGGGTCGACTACTACTGCTGCAGTACTCACTGCGGCGCGGCGCGCAAGTGCGTGGACAAGCGACAGTGACCTGCCGTCACGCACGTACACTCGGTCGTTTGCAGTCCAGCCGATCGATACGTCGGTCGCGTCGCTGTCGTCGCCGTTCAGCAGCAGTCGCACGAGTCCACGCAAGCAGTCGATCCTTGGGAGCTTGGAGCACGAGAGTGGCGCGAATGCAGCCGACCCTACGACCATCGAGCGTGACGACATTGGTATAGACGGCTCGCATGCGCTCTTGGCGTAGCTGTCACAGCATCGAGGACTCACAGTCTTGTGTGTGTGCTATGACGGCAGAGGCGAGCCTCCAGACGATCTACGACTCGCTCAATACGTCGCTCGACGGTCATGGCGTCCATATCGCGACAGTTCGGCGGTTCCTCCTTGAGAGCGGCATGGTGCGGCCGCCGAACGTCGTCGCAGCAGACGTCGATGTGATTCTTGCAAAGGTCCTGAGTCAAGCGCAGGAGCACCGACGGAGCGTCGTTGTCCGACGCGACTATGTGTCTGTGCAGCGTGCCTCGAGCGCTGCAGCAACAGCAGCAGCGATGGACGCAAAGCGGTATCGCTACTTTGACCAAGATGCGTTCAACGAAGCTGTGACGCTCGTTGGCGTGAAGCGCTTCCCGCGTCTCGACCTCAAGCGCGTGCTCCAGACTGTCGTCGCGGAGTTTCTCTACCCGATCCAGCGCCGCATGCGCGCAACGAGCATGCTCGCATGCACAGCACCAGGTGCGACGGCTCCTATCTCTCGGAGCCACTCGACACTGGCGTTACCTGGCGCTTCGTTCTGCGGCAGTCCTAGTGCAACGTCGCCGTCGTCGTCTGTTTGCGTCGCGGTCATGCGCACAGTGCTCAACGGCTTGGCGCTCCACATCGGTCACGGCAGCACAAGCGAGAGCGCCAGTGACGCGTCATTGGATGCGCTATCGAGTGATAGCCGTCGCCAGTCGCTCGTGTCGGACGCCATGCGCAAGCCGTCGCGCGAAGACGTCGTGTACTCGATGCTCGAGATGCACACGATCCTCGCGCGCGAGCAGCGGCCATTGAGTACGATCTGCGAGTTCTACAGTGCGATCCACCTCCAGCACGTCAGCAGCAGTGTCAGTGGTCGCGACGACCTCCTCGGTCTCTCGTTCGACCTCGTGCTGAACTTTGCCATGGACTTTGAGATCATCCCGTCGTTCATGGACCGCGTGAGTCTCAAGCACCTCTGCGCTGACGTCGCCGCGTTGATCAAGTCGTACTTGGCACTCCACAAGCGCTTCCCACACGCCACAGACGCCGAGACGCTCAAGAAAGTCGCGTTCACGATGCTCCTCGCGCGCTTGGCGATCGAGCTCTTTCGTGCAAAGAGCGAGTTCGAGACACCGGAGAAGCAGATCACTGGCTTGCTCCAGTGGCTCGACAACTCGGCTGGTCGTGAGAAGGTCCTGCGCAAAGCCATGCTCCCACTCGTGATCAAGTTCTCACGGAAGCTCTACGCACTCAAGACGTAGTGGCAGTGCGAGAGAGTCGCCTTAGCGAGAGGTAGTCAGTCAGTCAGAGGTAGCAAGCAGCAGAAGATAGCAGGGCTCAGGCGAACACTGTTGACACTCTCTCTTGCTCTTCTTGCCGGTCAGTGGCGTAACCATAAGCATCGCTCCTGCGCTAGCGATTGAGGGTCTGCGTGAGCACGTCGAGCGACTCGTAGTACCCGCGCGCGCTCGATGTGTCGCAGTCGAGTCGAGCGACTGTTGTGTCGTCTAACGAGTCACTTGCACGTCTCTCGACTGCGCTGCTGCTGCTACCACTTGATGGCGATGACAACGATGCGCACAACGGACTCGCGTCTCCAAAGACGTCAATGCTGCGCTGTCTCGACACTGTCGCCCCTGTCGTCGTTGACGCATTCAACGGCATCGCCATCCAGTGTGGCAAAGCGGCGATGAGTGTGCTCTCTACATGGAGCTCGCTGATCGCACTCGTCAGTGCGTCGAAGTCATGTCCATTCGTCTCATCCTCGAGCTGAACAAGTGGGTTGTGCCCAATGAACGTCTTGTTGCAGAACGTCGCGAGGAGGTCGTGAAGCGCGACGCGAGTGATCGCGTTGCCTGCAAACGACACTGTGCTCTCGACTTGCATCGTCCCCAGACTCTGCGGAACGCGCGTGAGCTGACTGTGCTCGACGACAAAGTTCTGGAACGTCCGGGGCCAGTGCGCAGCGATCAAGGCGTCTGGGAGGTGCGTCACGTTGCTCGCGTGGACACGAAAGTCGACGACAGTCGGTGGGAACTCTGGCGAGACGAGTCCTGGCGGGAAGACGTCGGTCACGTTCACGCGCACAAAGAGGAGGATCGCGAGGTGGCGATGCGCAGACGCCGTGAGCGCCGCACTCTTGCGCCACTCGACGATCGTCGAGTTGAACACCACGAGCATGAGCAGTGATGGCAATGCTTGGAGCCGCGGTGGGACTTCGAGTCCACTGCAGTGGGCAAACACGAGCGCTTGGACGTGGCTTGGGCTCACGTCACGCAGTGCCTGGTCCATCTCATCGAGCGTGCCAGTGAGTCCTCGCACCGCGCAGTTGACTTCGTAGACTGCACATGGGTACTCGAGCGTGAGCCACGGCCGCATCTGGAGCTTACACCCGAGTGCGTGGTGTCCTGGACTCGTCATCGCAGCAGCAGCGATGTAGATCACGAGCACGACGATGCCAAAGACGAGGAAGACAAAGTCGACGTGCACAACCTTGGCGCTTTGCTCCGCCATGTAGATCATGGTCTGGAACCGCTCGGACTGAAGCAGCTGCGGCGCGCTCGCAGGCACAACAGAGCGCCTTGAGAACAGCGCGGCGAACTTGCTTGGTCGCTTCATTCGCTCGTGATCTGGCTGCTGCGTCTGCTGGAGTGAACAGCGTCGAGCTTTGATGAGTGACTTGATCGACTCGAGCACGATGAGCGTACTCAGCGCTGGGAATCGCGACGCCACGTACGCGGGCCACGAGTTCACGAGCACTTGACCGAGCACAGCGCCGTTCGTGACGACGAGCACTGGATCCGAGAACGTGCCTTTCGTCAAGCTCGACCAGAAGAAGAAGATCAGGAACGGGATCACGATCGTGAAGCACAGGTCAAAGACGACGTCGAGCGTGAGGCAGAGCAAGCGCTTCGTCGGCTCGTTCTGCCGCAAGACGTACCGCAGCACGGGTGTAGACCAGCACCCGAGCACCAACGCGGCGACTGCAATGTTCTGGATCAATGGATGTGCCACTGAAGCGCAGATGCGGTAGGCTTGGTACGACTGCGACGCCACGTCGATCGCTTCGCGCACGAGGAATGCGACGCCAAAGAACTTGCTCCGGACCCCGCCGAGCGCATAGCCAAAGTAGAACGCCCGTGTGAGTCTTGCGAGGAGTGACTCGGTGTGACGCGCTGCGTTCGTGGACGTGCCTCCTGTCCTCGGCACGTACAGCGGCTTCCACGGCAAGCCAAAGACCAAGCGCTGGGCCTGTAGCGACCGCACGAGCGCGCGACTGCACGCCACTACGTGCCAGAGCGCGATCATCGAGCTCGTACCGATCATCGAGTACGCGACATCAAGCCGCAAGTGGTCGCCAACGCCAAAGTGCTGCAAGTACGAGTTCATGCGCACGTTCCCGATTGTCTGGACGTAGATCACACTCTCCTGCGCGTACGCGAGCGCAATGACTGCGTGCGTCGCGAGCACAGCGACCCAGAGCGTAGTGTACACAAGTGGCGCAAACACAACGCCGTGTGTGACTTTGTCGTCGCGAATGCTCGCGATTGCATCAATGTGCGCGAGCGATGGCGGTGGCGGACGTGCAGTCGTGCTACTGCTCGTCTTGGTGTACTCAGCTGTCGCTCCATTCTCAAACGGCACGACCGCTGTCACATGACTTGTGCTCTGGTGCTGCGATGAAGTCCAGTGAAAGCGCATCCTAGGACTCGAGCGTCTTGGTCGTGAGCGCAACGAGTCGTGAGCGAGTCGTCCGAGATCGACGTTGGCGTTTCGTTGGTCAAAGACTCTTTGGCTGAACAGAGTTGGTCGGGACTTGGTCAGGACTTGGTCAGGACACGCAGCGTTCGGGGGCGATCGCAAGGACAACAACGGCGACGCCGGCGGTGCTCGAATTAGCCGGCTGCCCTACTTGACCTGGACCCATGATGATGGCTCTACGACTCCTCTACGTACGCATCGCTAAGGGAGCGCACATCGAGATACGCTACGTGCAGTAGCCTTAGCCATGATCACGCAGCACAGACGCACGACAGATGGTCGGTCACATCGCATCCATTCACCACTGAACGTCTGATCCATTCGCTACGCTACGACCCGCTAGCTCTGCATTCACAGGCGTACTACGCATTCAGGACGGACGAGCTACTACTTGGCGTGCCACCGTGACTCACGACGCGATCGGTTGTCACGCGATCGACTGCGCTGTGGCGCATAGCGATCGCGGCTCCGACGCTTTCCGTCACTCCCCTTTGTGCGTCCATAGTGGCTATGGCTGCTGTTGTGGTGGTGATGGTGGTGGTGGTGGTGGTGTCGCTCGGGCGAGCGCGAGCGGTGCGGTCGTCCACTGTCACGACGCCGCGGCGACCGCGACCGCGAGTACGACGACGACCGCGACCGCCGACTGCGACTGCGCTTGCTCGCATGCGCAGGCGACGTGGACCGTGAGCGCGAGCGCGACGACGAGCGTGACTCGGACCGGTGGCGCGATCGCCGGTGCGTTCGGTCGCGCGAGTGCGAGCGGCGACTGTGGCGACTCGACACACGCTCATCGCCGTTAACTGGTGTGTCCGAGGGCTGGTGCGCCTCAGTCTCAACTGGCTGGTGGCTACTGCCATTCATTGGAGCTGGAGCACCAACAGTGTATCCAGGCGGGAGCGGTGGCGGCAGCGGCGGTACAAATGGCGCACTCGGTACTGGTGCGTGGTGGTAGTGCGCGCCAGGCGGCAATGGTGGCTGCGACGGATTTGGGTACGCGCCGTTTGCGATCGCACCAGGCGGCAGCGGTAACCCTGGCGGCGGCTGCTGCTGCTGTGGCATGCGTGGCGACGAACTGAACGGTGGACCGTGCCAGCGCTGCGGCTGCGGGAGCGGCGGCGGGCCTGGCGGTCCTGGCGCCTGGTGCATTGGTGCGTTGCTGCTGCTACTTGGTCGCTCCGGCATTGCAAGCGCACGGAGCGGCTGCGGCGGCGTCGCGGTCTCTTCACCATCCGACATCTCCATCGCACTGTCCTCGGACTTGACGTCTGCGACGCGACTGCTGACGTCGTGACTCGTCCTCGGCGTGCCGTTTGAACCAGGCGACCCTGTGGCCGGTGCTGCTGCTGCGTTACTGCCATTGAGCTGGTTCATGCGCCGCGCTTTTAGCTCAAGTGACTGGCGAATCTGAAAGTCGCGCTCGCGGCGTCGACGCAAAGCATCGCTTCGCCCTTTCTGCTCCGACTGCCGGCGCTTGACAAAGCTCTGGATCGGCGGCGGCGCGAGCGCATGCGCTGCAGTCGCATCGAGCTTGGTCTCGATCTGGTACACTGCTTCCTGCACTTCCATGCGCTCGTCCGGCGTGAGGTCAGCGACACTGAAGAACGTCCCAAACTTCTTTGCGACCTAGCGTCATAGGCGAGTCAAAGGACGAGTGAGTCAGTCAGTCGTGAGTGCTAGAGATCCTAGTTCATAGGACACCTCACACGCTCTCGCAAGGGTCCTAAAACGGTCATTACGTACTGTGAGCAGTGTCTCGAGCACCGCAGTCGGCGCGTTCTTCGCGACCGCGTCCTTGGCGCGCATCGTCCACTGCAATGCGCGCTCGCGCTCCGACTCGATCGCGAGCCAGAGCTCCATTGTGTCTTCCTCTTTCGATCCCGTCTCGACGCGCTTGAGCTTGTGGCGGAGGTAGTCGTAGTCTGGCGTGGCGTCGTACGCGAGGCTCTGGATGTACTTCATGATCGCCACGAGGTGCGACGCGCCAGTGAGCCCTTCGACGAGCAACGACGGACACTTCTCGGTGTAGTACTCCTTGAGCATGAGCACAGTCTCGCGATTCTTCTTCTGCGCGTCCGTGGCCCACGGCAGCTCGCCGCGCATAAAATCCATCACGAGGTAGAACCAGGACCAGAGGTCGTCTTTCGGTCCAAGCTCTTGGCGTCGGTGCGAACTCAGTGACGCGTACATCGATGTGCCACGGAACTCGGCCTGTGCACGCGCTGGGATCACGCGCTTGTCGTCACCAACGTGCTGGCGCGACAGTCCAAAGTCAATGATGTAGTACTTGCTGTAAAGAATGACAATCGATCGCCATTTTCGACAACATAGCAACAATCAAAGTGTCAATAAATACATGTGTCGAAAATGTCAAGAATCAATACGACCCCAGAGGCACAAATACAAAGACACGTACCGCTTCGCTGGGTTGCTCGAGTCCGACATGGCGAAGTTCGACGCTTTGATGTCGCGATGCACGAACCCGTGCTTGTGGAACGCTTCAATGCAGTCGAGCATCTGAATAGCGACACCGTAACCAGTCGATGAGTCTCCTAGCCACCAGTACACTTGCATATGATGCAGTAGCAGAGACACGATGCACATACCTCCAAGCCAACCGAGACGCAGCGCGCGAGCGGGACCCCGTGGATCGCGTCGGGCGTCACACGGAGCATCGACATGCTCTCGCCCAAGAGCTCCATCACGAGCACAGTGCTGTCTGCGTGCTTGCCGTGGTAGTAGTACCGACACACGTGGCTGCAGTCCTGCAGGGCTTTGAGGATCGAGCTCTCCCACTCGAGCACGGGCTTGAGCGAGCTCGGCGCTTCGACTTTCACGGCCACACGCTTGTTGTCGTGGAGCGAGAACGCCAAGTAGATCTGACTGAACGTCCCTTCGCCGATCTTCTCGACGACTTTCCATCGTTCGGCGATCACTTCACCGGCCTGTACGAGCATACGTGTGTGAGTGTGTGTGTGTGTGTGAGTGAGTGCTGCGTGAGTTGGCAATAGCTGTGCTAGCGCTCGGACAGGCGTCAGACGTACGAGCAGAATGTTCTTGTTGAGCGTCTCCATGGCTGTCGAGATGCACTCAGTGTGTGTGTGACGACGTGCGATGGCAGCAGCAGCACGTGATTGGCAAGCGCTCACAGATACTCGCTTGGATGCGCAGATACGTTGAGATGCGTTGCGTGGTCGCGCGTTGACTCGTCGCGACTGGTTGCTCTCTCTCTCACGCTTGATATGTCGACTCGACTGGCAGCAGCAGCAGCAATAGCTTGCGACTACAGCGGTCGCGTGGAATGAAGCAGTCGCCTAGCAGCTGGAACGTCGCGGGTGCAGTCGAAGGTGGTGGCAGCTAAGCGCGTCGAGTCGAGAGCAGCGGCGTGGAGCAGCAGAGGCAGCGCACGCGCATGCACAGACAGCGAGGCGAGTCGCGAGAGGCTGCTCGAGGGGGAAACGAGGTGGCTCGCCAGCAATTAGCGCGTAAAGTATGCCTCGGCACGTTGTGTATCGTTGGTGTGGTAAACCTACTGTGAGCGACACAACAATACAAGCTGTCGCGATCAGTACACTGGATCTTTGTTGATTTACCTTAGATTTGTCACTATCGGAACTGTCAAATGTGACGACCACGCCCATGATCGCACATCATGTTATGTCATCCCAGCACTTCCAAATTGGCAAGCGAGCGAGCGAGCGAACGCGTGAGAGAGAGACCTCGAAGCAAACGAACGAGCATGCAGCCGCTGCTTGCACTTGGCGCTGCGATCGCAGTCGCTGCTGCGACTGGCGGTATTCGTACTGCCGACGCGACGATCACACTGCCCGAGTACGCGAAGCAGGGCGAGCTCTGGAAGCACATCGAAGCGCAGAACCAGCTGCTGTTCAAAGTCCCAGCAGCCTCCGAGCTCTGGTTCACGCAGCAAGTCGACCACTTTGCTACTGACAATGCTACTAGCGCGAGCAACACGACGTTCCAGCAGCGGTACTACGAAGTGAACACGTTCTGGCGCAAGCCCGATGGTCCTGTGATCCTGTACATTGGCGGCGAAGGCGCGCTCACGAACGCACCTGCAGGCTTTGTGCACGTGCTCGCGCAGCAGTTTGGCGCCAAGGTACACTCGCTGACTAGCACACTGCGTATCAGCACGACTTCACTATCCTAGCGACTGCTAACGCACACGATGTGGCTCTCTGTATGTACGGACGAGCAGATCCTCGCGCTCGAGCACCGGTTCTACGGCGAGAGCATTCCGAATGGGAACCTCGAGACTGAGAACTATCGGTTCCTCACTGTCGAGCAAGCTCTCGCGGACCTCAAGCACTTTCGCGAAGCGTACCAGCAGTCGATGTACCCGAGCACAGCGAACAAGTGGCTCGCAATCGGCGGGTCGTACCCTGGCGCACTCGCTGCGTGGTTCCGTGTCGCGTACCCCGACACGACTGTTGCGTCGCTCTCGTCGTCTGGTGTCGTCGACCCTGTGTACGCGTTCGACGCATTCGACGCGCACGTCGCGCTCGCAGCGGGACCGACGTGTGCCAATGCACTGCGCAAGACGACGGCGGCGTTTGAAGCGCAGATCGCAAGTGGCAATGCGACGCACGTGAAAGCGCTGCTCGGTGCGCAGGACCTCAATGACGCCGACTTTCACTACATGATCGCCGACTCGGCTGCCATGGCCGTGCAGTACGGACACAAGAACGTCCTGTGCGACCACATGGTGCGCGCCTATGACGCCAAGCAGTCGCTCCCCGAGGCGTTTGCGAACTTTACGATCACAATGTACGGTCCAGACTTTGGTCGCGGCTGCTTCTACGACACTGCGTGTCTTGTGAACGACCGCAGTCGCTGGGCCGACGTGCGCTCGTGGCGCTGGCAAAAGTGCGCGCAGCTCGCGTACTTCCAAGTCGCACCAAAGACTCAGAGTCTCCGGTCGTCGATCGTCGACTTGAGCTACCACGAGCAGCAGTGCCGCACAGTGTTTGGCGACGCTGTCGACACGCGCGCTGGCGTCGCTGCGATCAAGCAGCGCTACGGCGGCGCCAAGCCGCGCGGCCACAAGATCTTCTTCTCGAACGGTGGCGACGATCCGTGGCAGCGCGCGTCAGTGCTCGCGTCGCTCTCGGACGACGAAGTCGCAAACCTCGCACAGTGCGACCTCTGCGGCCACTGCGGTGACTTGCGCGCAGACCCAGACAGCCCTGCGCCGCTCAAGAAACAGCGCGACGAGATCTTGAAGTACCTCACGAAGTGGCTCGCAGAGTCCGATGCCGCAGCACCAGTCGTTGCATCGAGCGTCCAGAGCGAGGCTGCACTGATGCCCGACACGGCTGCTGCTACTGAGAGTGAGAGTGAGAGCAGCTACCGCACGTCGCCATTTGTGCTCGTGCCGATCGTCGTTGCGTTCGTCGCGTTCGTCGGTGTGCTTCACAAAGACTTTGTGCGCGACGCGCGGTCGTCGTCACGCGCTGGCTACGAGCGCCTCACTGGCGTGTAAGCCCCAACAAGCACTTTATGTGTGAGTGCAGTTGCATGCAACTGGGCGAGCACTGCGTATTTTTCTACGTCCACTACTGTACTGCTTTCATTTCGTTTGAGAATGCTGCATACTTATTCGAATGCCTTGAGTATTTAGCTGACTTGATAGTACCGTCAACGTTTTGAAAAATACGCACTCAGATGTCGCTTGCGATATAAGTTCTTAGAGAAGTGCGTATTTTTCTACGTCGACTACTGTACTGTGCAAAATGAACGAGTGTGAAGTAACACAACGATGTGTGAAGTGTAAATACGATTGAAGAGCTACTGCGCTAGCGATGTGAGGAGCAGGCGATAGCTCTTGCACTTGCCAATGTCTACGCGGCGTGCTGCTGAGGACGAATCGGCACCGAGGCGCGGTTCATCTCTTTGTTCGAGATGTACGCGTACGTAGCGCCGCCGACCGAGACAATCGCAATGCCAGCGAGCTTGATCGGCGTGACGACGTCGTGGTGGATCCCGATCGAGAGCGCAATGACAAAGATCTGCTTCATGTTGCCGCAGACGCAGAGCGTCACGGGCGACGTCACTTTGTTGGCGTAGAAGCTCGTGACGTTCAGCAAGAAGCTCACGACGCCAGTGATGAGGTACCACGTCGAAAGCGCTGGCAAGCGGTCCCAGTTGTCAAGGAGGACTTGCGACTCGCCCGAGAGCACCATGGCAATGAGGCACCAGAGCGCAGAGAGTGGTGCTTGGTGCAGGATCAAGTCGACTGGGTGGAGCTTGAGGTCGCCACTGAGGAATTTGTTCGAGAGCACGACCTTGAGACCCGCAAAGACCACGGCTGCGAGTGTAATGAGCAAGCCGAGGAACGTGCACGTCTTGTCGCCGGTGCACGCGAGGTAGACGCCAATCGCGACTGGAATGAGGCAGAGCTTGCGCTCGCGCGAGTACGTCTTGCCGAGGATGACCATACTGAGCACAACGACAACGCCCGGTACGAGTGCGCGCATGACTTGGTTGAACGTGATCGAGACGAGTCCGAGACTCCAGTTCCCCGTGATGATGTTGCTCACAAAGATGAGCGAGAAGTAGACCATGAGCGACTGCTGCCCTGGCTTCAGTGGCTTGCGCTCAATGCCGCGGTAGACATAGATGTACACGCACGCACCGAGCGTGTTGCACACCATGTGCACAAACGTGAGCGTCACGGGCAAGCGGATCATGCTCAGCGCTTTCTTGTTCCAGAACGTCACGCCAATGTTCTGAATGAACCACATGCTGAGCCAGAAGATCACTGTCTGCGCTGAGACGTAGCTCGTCTTCGCTGTCGATGGTGTGTTGGACTTGAGTGCTGATGTCGAGCTGCTCGTGGACTCGAGATTGGTGGCTTTCATCATTGCTGCTGCTGCTGTGGCGCTAGTCTCAGCGCTCAGACCAAGCAGCGTACTGCGCTCGCACGTGCTGGCATCATCATCCGCGTCGTCGTCGTTCGGTTCGGAGCTGAGCTGCTTCTTGAGCTTCATCGTTGCTGCAATCGCTTTCCGTGCTGTCGTGACGCTCGGTGTAGTGCTGCTGCTGCTGTTGTTGTCCATGTCGAGGACATGGTCGGACGATGCCGCTGCAGCGACGCGGCGAGCGCGAGGCGAGACAACGTCGTGCTGGATTGCTCCCATCGTCGTGCTAGTGCTGCTGCAGGTGTTGCTCGCTGGTAGCGAGTGCGTTTGTGAGCGTGGTAGCAGCGTCGTTGTTGGCATCGTGTGCGAGCAGTGTGGTGCGGCGGTCGTTTCCTGGACGCGAGTCGTCGCGCTGCGAGCGGGTTAGTTGCCTATCAATACCCGCGAGTGAGCGCTGGAGAATCAGAGAGTGAGTGCCTGCCGACGCATGAGCATGCTCACAACAACAGGAGCAACAGGAGCAACAGAAGCAATGCACACGGGAGTTTCGCTCGCTTGCTCGTCAGCAGTCGCACAGCAGTCGCACAGCAGTCGCACAGCAGTCGCACAGGGAGGTCGCAGGAGCGATTGATTGAAAAAGAGTGCTGCGAGGATCCTAAATGATGGACAAGGACGACAAGGACGACAAGGACGACAAGGACGACAAGGACGACGATGCGATGAAGGCATCTCGCTACGCAATATCAACTCCCGACTCGATGAACAAGATTGCACACGAGAGATTGTCAGCAGTGTGAATGAACGAAAAGGTCTTTGAGCTTTGAGCCCGAGCCGAGCTTGGTCGCGAAGTCCTTGATGATGGAAGATGGAATGTTTGACGTTCTGGAGGGTATTGTATTGGACTTTGTAGAGACAGATAATGGTTCAGGTATAGGATATTTGTAGTTTTCTTCTGACTGGTTGTATAGACCCAGAACCAAATAACCCACTAAATGATCCGACTGAAAAAGATTTGTACGGCATTGTTTTGATGGGGCGGTTGCAAAATGGTCACTCATTGTTGAGGCTCGTTACAAAATGGTCACAAAACTATTTTCATGTTACAAAATGGTTACTAAACTTCACAGATGTTACTAACTCGTTACTCAGTCTCACCAAATATGTAACCGTTTAATTCAACACATTTTGAGTGAGTGAGTGAGTAAGGAAGTCATTAGTCAGCGTGCATGTTTGTGTGATGTTTGTACAGTGCGCGTCAAAAAGTTAGGGACAGGGTAAAAATCAGAAATCGGTCGATTTTTTCTTCGAAAATGCATTTGCGAGCGTGATTTTTTGCGAGATGATAGAGCGTATTGCGCTCTATTTGGTGATAAAATTTGAGCTCG
>JAASFN010000543.1:0-18209 GCA_023333795.1 Globisporangium rhizosaccharum | reverse complement strand
TCTTTAAACTGCGGACTTCATTATTTCGTGCAAGTCGCGACCACGGCAGTCGAAGGACCGTCCAAGACCCTCCAGGTCCAAGCTTCTCGCAGGCCCAAGGTCCAGGAAGTACCAGGACACTCGAAGACGTTGCAGGACCAAGGCCCTGACGGTTCAAGGACGCTCCAAGACCGCCGCTCTCCCCCCAGATCTGGCGCAACATCATCACAGTTCGAGCAAACGCTCGCGATGCGCGCAAAGGTCGTTCGGGTCGACGAATACGCCACAAGTAAGACTTGCTCCTCATGCTTCGTGAAGGTCCACGATGCATCGTACGAGCGCACTGGCGCTGACGGGATCGAACACACTCAGCGAACAAGAAACGTGCAGATGTGTCCTGCGTGTCATGTGTGGTGGGACCGAGATGGCAACGGCGTGCGCAACATCCACACACTTGCGACGCTTGAGTTGCGCGGCGAAGCACGACCAGATCAGCTGCAGCAATGGTGGTGGCAGCGCCGTCTAGCAGTCGCGAGACAGAGAGTATGGTCAGAGAGAACAAGATGGCTGCGCCGTCGAGCGCAGCCTGTGGGTTTAGCGACGGTGGACCGAGGAGTGACCAAGGTCATAAGGGAGCCGATACGTGTCCACGCTGATGGTGCCGACGGAGATGATCGACAGGCACTAGTAGGCATGCGTTGCTGCATGTTCTTGCATATGCAGTAATGCAACTCGAACGTAGGGCCGCCAGCATACAAACTGCAAGTTGAACCCACCTCGAATGAACACCCGACTTGGTCGTGCTGTCACACATCAAACTCCTCTCTGGATTTGCTGGACCCTCACTATGTATGCTACAGACAAAATCGGGCACAATTGGACACACTACCGACTAGCGACCTTTGTCGATCCGGATCTCCGACAGCGCGAGGATCGTGCTCCGTTGGATGACTGTGCTGAGCGACGGCGCAATGCGCGCTTTATCCTCGACGCTCTTGCCGTCGCCAGCGACCTCGCGCTCGAGCCGCGACGCAGCGTTGAACACGTACACGCCGACGATCACGAGCACCATACCGGACCAGTTCAGCGGCGTGACGATGTCGCCAAAGTGGAAGATCGAGAGCATGATCAAGAGCGCGCGCTTGACGCAGTTCGCGACGCTGTGCGTCACAGGCGAGACGAGGCTCATGAGCAAGTACGCGAACGCGCTCTGGAGGTAGAACCCGAGGCCGTCGCACACGAGGAGTCCAAAGATGAAGAGACTCGACTTGTCGCCAGGCCGCGCTTTCGCACCACGCGACGCTGGCGACGTCGCCCAGTTGTACAGAATGAACGCGAGCTGCATCACGACAGCGATGACGCTCGTGTAGAGCTGCAGCTGCGAGACGCTGCGAGTGTACAAAGCGATCGATCAGGTGTGAGCCACACGCCAAGGAGCAGACAGCAAGAGCAGAAGAAAGCAAGCTGGTAGGACGTACGTGTACGAGCGGTTGAGCAGCTTCTTGGTCAAGACGTTCTGGATGCAGTCGACGCAGTTTGAGAGCAGCGCGGCTGTGAAGCCAATGACGTGGAACGAGCTGTCCGAGAGGCTGCAGAACACGAGCCCCGTGACGATCGGCAGCAGCGACGCGTTCACGCGCCAGCCCGTGCGCTGTCCGAGCAGCAAGTACGTCAAGATGACTGTGAAGAACGGCGCAGACGACTTGATTGTCTCTGTATCGCATACAAACAAACATACAGACAGACAGACAGACAATGTGAGGACACCGCTCCTGTCTACAGCGAGAGAGCGAGAGAGACCGTAAGACGTACGCGTGAATGAGACTGCGATGTACTTGAGCGCAGTGAGACCGAGAAGGACAGTGAGGATGCGCACAGCGCCGAGGAGGATCATGTCCTTGAGTCCGTCGCGCAGGAGCTTGCGCGCGTTCGCGGCGCAGACTGCCCAGCCGACCAAGTAGACTTCGGACGCGAGACCGCAGACGACCGACATGCCAAGTTGCGCGAGCGAGAGGAGGTTTGAGTCGACTTTGAGCTCTGCGACGACGTACCGGTTCGTCCAGAGCGTCACGAGACTCAGGATGTACCATGCTGCAGTGAGAACGAGCAAATGAGAGAGAGCGAGAGAGGAGAGAGAGGCCGGAACTGTCAGTCGCTGCTGCTATTGTGCATATATGCGAACAGAAAGCGCACGTACCTGCGACGCAGATTGCGATCTTGTGCTCGTTCGAGAGCGCGTTGCGCCAGACACTCGTACCGCCCATGCTGCTGTCGTCGCTGCGCTCGCTCGATCGCTCAATCGCTCAATCGCTTGTCGTGCTGCTGGTGCTTACGGTCGAACTGACCTGCGTGGCACCTCCATTGTCGTATTTTATATTTTATTCTTTGTTTTTGTATGGTCCGTGTCGACCAATACAAACTGACTGTCTCGCGAACTTGTCTTACTTTGCAGTCGTAATGCTGCGACTTACTTGCATCACTGCTGCTGATGCACGATCTGCCATGCCAGCTACGACGACGACGACTACGACTACGACTACGATGTGGACTCCTTGATCGCAGAGCGACTGCAAAGTCCTAGCGCTTGTTGCTGCATGCGGTCGCAGGTCAAGTCTCGACAAACGCAGAAAATAGCGTGCTCGAACCGAAATACCTCATTGAGCTCACCTTGCGTGCCGATTGTGTGTGAGAGCAAGCGCAGCGGATTGTGCATGAGTGCACAGAGAGCTTGCTGTACGTCGTTGTCGAGAAGCGCAAGTAGCAGCCGATAGACAACCAGCAGCAGACGTTGCAGTCGCAGTTGCAGCGAGTGGATGGAGAGCGCGCTGTCGTGTGCACACAGTCGAGCGTGACGCAGCTGAACCATGGGCGGCCGCAGCTCCAAGACCAAACCTGCACAGGCGAGTGCTAAAAGCCAGAACCAGGACACTGAAGTGCAGACATTCGACATGGACGGCGCGGTCGACGAGGTTCATACTGAGAGTGCAGGCGAGACCACTGCATCTACCACGCACGACGACAGCAGCGCTCGTCAAAGCAAACAACCGACAGCAGCCGCTTCAACTGCAGTCGTGACTGGCGCTGCAACGTTGAGCACGTCAAGCAAAAGCTCCATTGTCCAGGACATCTTGGACGGCAGAGCCGACAACAACCTCGCGCCGCTCTCTGCGCTGTACGGCAGCAAGTCCACGGCGTTGGAGCTCCAGGTGTCGTCAAGCGAAGACGAAGACGAAGAACCGGGCGCGAACAAGAAGCACAAGCGCAAGAAGAGCGCTGCGCGGAAAAAGAAAAAGGCAGGAGCTGACGCCAAGTCGCCTGCAAAGACACCGGTACTCAAGCCAGTGAAGCCTCCGCTGCACCCACCGAACCAGCACACACCAATTGAACCACTCGCTCGCTCGTCTGGTATCGACGCGGGCGCAACCAACGACACGCCCAGTAGCAATAGCAATAGCGCAAGCGAGAAGCCACCAGCGACACCCAAGACACAAGACCCACCAGCAACACCGAAAGCCGACTCGCCATCGCGGTTCTTTGCGTTCTCGAGGACGCGCAAGAGCTTCTCTCGGCCATCCACGAGCACACGAGAGCGCGACAAGGCGTCTGTGCGCGAACGTTCGAGTGGGTCGCCCGAAAAAGCGTCTGCAGTGAATGCGCCTCCACTGCCATCGTCACCTCCGTCCTCATCGCCATCGAAGGTAGGTCGCATTCGTTCGTACGGAGACGTTGACAAGCTATGGTTCACTGATGCCCTCTATCTGTTGTGATGACTGTATCTACAGCAGACTGGCGCAACGTCTCTTGAACGCTTCATGGAGTGGAGAGAGGGCACATACCGTTCAAGTGGACGCGAATCGAGTACGCGAGCGTCCGAATCTCCAATCCGAGACGAGCTACCAGGAACAGCAGACGTAGCACCAGCCGTGGTGGAGAGCAATGAGGTGGAGGACTTTGATACACTGGAGCGCGAGACTGCGAGTGCGCTTGCGCTTGGCACGTCAGTGCGCACAACGACGTCTCGGTTGAGCTTTCGTGGCAAATCGACGGAGCGGCGATCTGCAAGCTCAACGACAGCGAGTCCAGTCGTGTCGATCAAGTCGCAGCGCTCGAGTCGCTCAGCTGGCCGGAACCTCAATATTGACGACCTGGACGAGAACATCATGAATGACATTCTCGCCGAAGCGATCGACACGTAGTTGACGAGAAAGAGCCAACAAAGCCAGCAATCGTAACGAGCGTTCCTTTGTGCGAGTGGACTGACTGTGCGTGCGTATTCACATGAGCAGAATGCCTGAGTGCTTTGCCTGAAGTCCTCGTCCTTGAGCAACTTCATCCTTGTGTGTCTCCTCAAGACAATAAGATTTGCAATCTGTACTCAGTGCAAGTGACCAAAATGCGAACCATTACACTTGGTAAATGTATGCTAATGAGAATATAATGTTGGTGTGACGCACATCAGACTTTTGCGCGATGATCTCCCCTTTTGACCTGCTGCATTTACGGGACGAAGAACAGACGATCGACAACAAGAAGCTCGAGCAGCAACAGGAGCGATGGCGCAGTGGCGGCGCTTTGCGTTCTTCGACAAGGAGACGCTCAAAGATGCGAATGGACTCTGGCTCAAAGTGCGTGTGCATTTGTATGAGCAGCTGCTGTTCTTGCTATCTAGCAATCGGTTGCCCACGTACGTGTCTCGCTCACGCTCTGTGTGTGCAAATGCGTCGCAGGGGGTCGACATCACGACCATGAGCGCGAACCGTGGCATGATCTGCATAGGCGACGCGGACGGCTACATCCACTTGGCGAACCGGCAGCTCGAGACGCGCAAGTTCCAGGCGCACGAGCACTTTGTCTCGCACGTCGTCATGGTACGAGGCGACAGCATCCTTCAATCGCATGCTCTCGCGTATCGAAGCAGTTCGACTGACAGTCACTGCTGTTCACTGCCGCTTCTGTAGATGAAACGCAGCAACATCCTCGTGTCGATCGGCGACGGCATGGATCCGCGCAGCGAAGAGCTCCGCGCGCAGTCGAAAGCTGTTGCGGAGTCTGGTCGATCTGCTGCGTCTGCTGAAGAGGTGCGGTTGCCAGCCAGCTCATACAGTACACGGCACTTAGAGACTCACCTACGTATGTGTACGTAGCTGTACGCGAGCAAGCAGACCGGCAAGAGCACGGCCGTTGTGCGGCTCTGGCGAACGGATCAGCAAGACCGCGACGGCAAACCGAAGCTGCTGCAGCAGATCCCAGTCTTTGCCAAGAAGGTACGCGCTTCAGCTCTCTCTACTGTGTCGAGCACCATCACTCGGCGTCCTCACACACACTCTCTATCTCGTACAAACAGTACCCAGAGGAAGCTGTGACGGCGTTCGCGGTCAACGACGACATCTCGCAGTTCGCCGTCGGGCTCAAGAACGGCGCTGTGATCCTCTTCCGGACGGACCTGAAGCGCCGGTCGGACCGGCCGCCGCACTTGCTCCAGCCTGCGGGGCAGTACCCAGTCACAGGACTCGCGTTCACGACCAAGCCAGTCACGAACACAGTCGCGCACGTGTTTCTCTACGCGTCCACGCGCCGCGGACTCACGTGCTACCACTGCACGCACGACGACCCAGCGCTCGTCAAGTCGGCTGGCGCAGCAGGACTTCCGCCGCGCACGACTGTGCTCGACGAGCGCGGCGTCGACACGAACTGCTCATGCGTGAACGACGACGGCGAGATCGCAGTTGGACAGCCAGACGCCGTGTATTTCTACACGACGGAGGATCGGTCCGTGTGCTTTGGGTTCGAGGGCGAGAAGAAGCACCTGAGCTTCTTCAAGCACTACTTGCTCGTGGCGCACGTCGACCCGCGCGGACGGCACCAAGTGAACGTGTACGACCTCCAGAACAAGTTCATCGCGTTCAACTGGACGCTCACGAACACGACCGCAAAGCCAGGACTCGCTGGCCGCAACGTCCCACCGACTGCGCGTGGCCCTGGCGCGCGCTTTGGTCTCGATGAAATGGAGGAGATCCGGCATGTCGTGTGCGAGTTCGGCGCGATCTTCGTGGTCTCGAGCGTCGGACACGTGTACCGCTTGAGCGAGAAGGACACGACGTCGAAGCTCGAGATCCTGTTCCGGAAGAACTTGTACTCGATTGCGATCTCGCTTGCGTTCAGCTCGAACTACGACATCACGAGCATCATGGACATCTTCCGCATGTACGGCGACCACTTGTACCAGAAAGGCGACTACGACGGCTCGCTGCGCCAGTACGCACGCACGATTGGCCACGTCGAGCCGTCGTACGTGATCCGCCGGTTCTTGGACGCGCAGCGCATCCACAACCTCACGGCGTACCTCGAAGCGCTGCACGAGAAGGCGTTCGCGAACGCCGAGCACACGACGTTGCTGCTCAACTGCTACACGAAGCTCAAGGACGTGAAAAAGCTCGACAAGTTCATCCAGCTCGACGACGTCCTCGCCGATGGCAAGAAGACGACAGAGCGCAGCGCCAGCGACGCGCTCGCAGCAGCAGGTGACAAGACCAGCAGTGCGCTTGCGAGTCCAGATGTGAGTCGCTCAAAGCGCGCAGCGGCGCTGAACTTTGACATTGAGACCGCGATCAGCGTGTTGTGGGAGAACTACCCGCAGCACGCGCTCACGCTCGCGAAGAAGCACGAAGAGCACAGCTGGTACCTCAAGATCCAGCTCGACCGCATCAGCTACGTCGAGTCGGAGGACTCGGTCGCGCTCTCGGCGCACGAGAAAGAGCGCGTGGCGGACGCGTTGGCGTACATTGAGCACTTGAGCTTCTCAGAGGCTGACGCGAACTTGCGCAAGTACGGCCGGACGCTCGTGACGCACTTGCCAGCGCCGACGACCGAGCTGCTCAAGCGCCTGTGCACAGGCAAGTTCGTCCCGAGCGACCCGACGCTCAAGTCGGACCCCGGCGACTTCCTCCACCTCTTTGTCTCGCACCGCGCGCAGCTGAAGGAGTTCCTCCAGTACATCGTCGAGGTCGAGACTGTGAGCAACACGTCGATCGGCAACACGCTGCTCGAGATGGTCTTGAGCGACGAGACGCTGAGTCCCGAGCAAGCTGAAGACGCGGTCATGGCGCTCCTGGACAACCCGCGTGTCAAGTACGACGCCGACCACGCGCTCATTCACTTGCAGATGCGCGGCGTGAAGCGCGGGAAGCGGTACTTGTACAACAAGCTGCACATGTACCACATGCTCGTGCAGTTCCACATGGAGGAGAGCGACGACGCGAGCATTCTCGACGAAGTGCGCAAGCACGGCGAGCAGGACCCGAACCTCTGGTCGCTCGCGCTCAAGTACTTTGCTGAGCGCGGACCGCTGCCAAAGGGCGTTGCACCGGGTGCCAGCACTGCAGCAGACGAGTGGAAAGAGCTCAAGCAGCTGCTCGCACTGATCGACAGCAACCCAGTGATCCCGCCGCTCCAGGTCGTGCAGGTCCTGAGCCAAGCGCGCGAGCTCCCAGTCTCGGTGCTGAAGCAGTACATCGTGAACCAGCTCGTGCAGAACGAGGCAAAGATCGAGGAGGACGAGGAGAAGATCAAGGCGTTCAAGAGCGACACGAAGGCGATGACTGACGAGATCGCACAGCTGAGCGGCAAGGCCGTGGTCTTCCAAGCGACCAAGTGCGACCTGTGCAACCACGACTTGGACTTGCCGGCCGTGCACTTCCTCTGTCAGCACAGCTTCCACCTCAACTGCATCTCTGAGACCGAGCGCGAGTGCATCACGTGCTCGATGGACCACCGCCACATCATGGGCTTGAAGACGCAGCTCGAGCAGAAGGCGGGGAACCACGAGCAGTTCTTCAACCAGCTCGAGACCGCAGCTGACGGCTTCCACACCATTGCCGAGTACTTTGGCAAAGGCATCTTCAAGACCGCAGAGGCGCCGCTCGACGACGGCTCGTTCGACGCGCGCTTTAGCAACGAGTACTAAAGCTCATTGGCGCGAGACAGTCGCGCGCCGTGGGTCGTCAGGCACTCGTCTCAGTGCTGCGAACTGCTCACTCTCCATGTCACGTATGCTTTCACCATCTCTCTCTTCCAACTTGCCAGTCTCTTGAGTCTCTTAGTCGTCATCTGCTGTGAGGTCAATCGTGTCGGAGTGATCACTCGACTGTCGCGTCAGCGTACTCTCTGCTACTGCTGCTGCCCCCACCGAGTCAGCGTCGTCGTCAGCGACCAAGTCAACGACACTTGAGCCAGATGCAGAGAGCTGGCGAGCAGGCGCAGCGTCAAGTGAACGCGATGGACTTGCGCAGTCGACAAGGTCGATGATCACTACTGTTGATGCGGCAGCGGACGATGTAGGAGCAGGTCGAGGTCGCTGCGCCGTGCTCTCATCGTCGTCGTCACTGCCGTCGATCCCCAACACTTCGATCGACTGCGTCAGTGCGTTTGCACAGCGTTCGCTATCGCGGCGTCGACGCTCTGCGGCTGCCAGCACTTTGCGTCTGAGCGAACGTGGCGATGTACGAGATGTCGATACTGCGTCACTGCTCGCTCCACCATCGCCAAGACGCCGCGATGGTTGTCCGCCAAGCAGTTGCTGGTACTTCACACACGTACGAACCACCTTGTGAGTCTGCGTCTGCTTGAACATTGTCCAGCTGAGCGCTGAGATGTGATTGTCTTTGCGTGGCCACTCTCGCACCTGTGCGCGACGCGCTGCTGCCACACCAGCTGCCATGCTGTCATTCGCATTGCGCACAGAGGTCGATCGGGAGGCATCTAGGACCTAGAGGGCATGATGTCAGCAGAAGAAGCCTCGGTCAGGTCACAACATGGTGGCAAAGACACTCGAGTGCACGCTGTGTCGTGATAGACGAAGAGAGAAAGCGGACGTACTCTGCCAACGCCTGCACTCACAAACCTCGCGCCTTCCGCACCAACAAGTCCTTGGATCATGAGCACCTCCATCTCAGTCTTGAGCTCATCGAGATACTAGCGCACATCACGCGAGTACGCTGTCAGGATCTTGAGCACACAGAGAGTGTCAAACGACGAAAGATGGAGCCAAGCACCTTGTAGAACGCCTGGTTGTGCGGTCCGTGCACCTGGCATCATCAGCAGCACACCCCAACGGTTGCCTGAGCTTACAGCCGCTAATGCGTGAGCGTGTGGATGCCAAATGCATTGCGTGGTAGACGCACCATGTGCGTGAGCTCGTGCAGCATCGTCTCAAGCAGCGCTTCATACGACAGGAACGAGTCTGGTCGCGATGCTGGTCGCACTGCAGTACACACACGCACACACAGAACGAGATCAGTTGCAAGCAAGTGAGCTGATGCAGATAGCAACAGCGTCGAGACCGCACAAGTAGCAGTCGGATGGAGCAGACACGTACAGCGCAAGTAGATCTTCACGCCGCGGTTGACGTTCATGCCGAGCAAGTTGGCGTTCGTTGGGAAGAACTCTTGCAGCCGCCGCACGCGAAAGCGCCGCTGCGCAAGGATCGGTAGCACTTGCACCGCAATGCGCTCGAGCAGTCGCTGCGCATCGTCGCGCCGCGGTCGCCGCACAAGTGCACGGACGTCGCGGATCTCGAATGACGTCATTTGGAGCTCCACACAATGTGAACGAGATGGGGTGATTGACCAACAAAGTCGCACAAACACTCTTGAAATGCGCTTTAAAGAGGGTGGTTCAGCACCAAGCACCCAGCGCGTCACATGGACATGCTCATTGCGCGTCGCACGATGGCGGACACCTTGGATGAAGCATTGCTGCTGCTGTACTAGAAGTAGCTATCGTGATACCAACAAGCCACGCATATGTTCATCTACACGGCCATGCTCACACGCATGCGCTAAGAGCGCTGGTGTGAACAGCTAGACCCAAGTCCAAGTCCAAGCTCGCCATCGCGAACCAAGGTCACCGACAACGAGTCAACGAGTCACGCACACGAACGCTTGCAGCTCTTGAAGATCGTAGAAAACGGCGGTTTGTCTGATCGGATAGTGGCAAAAGTGAGTGAAAAAGTGTACGTGACGCGCCCTGCGTCGATTTTGGCAACTCATAAGCCAATCAGACACCGCGTCCCGTGTGTCCCGAACGTCAAAAGTGCATCCCTTTTCACTCAGTTTCTTCCACCCTGTCTGAATGTGATTTTTCATACAAAAACCAAGTCATTGTGATTCGAGCGCCAGTGTCGCGCCTCGTCAACCAGGCTCGAATGGCTCCGCTCTCGACGACACCGCTGGCAATAGGGCTCACTCTTCAACTCGCCAGCTTTGCCGCACTTGTACATCGCATCGCGCTCTATCACCACCTTCACCGCTATCACAATGCTCGACCAGCTCAAGACCGTGATTGTGCGCCCGTTCGCGGACAAGCAGACGTCGTCGTCGGCCGCTGCCTCGCCAGTCGGGAAGAGCTCGGAGCAGCGCTTTGGCTCGGTCGCAGCACTCTCTGTCAACGAGAGCAAAGCGGATCCGTCGACAGCATTCGAGCGCTCGGGCTGGGTCTACATCTAAGCGACGCCGGTCGATCGCCACTGCGTCAAGTCACTCAAAGTCCCACAAGCGCGCGTGTCGTCGTTGAGACGCGCTATTTAATACGCGGTCTGCGCACTCTGTCTTGCAAGCGTACACAAGAGCGAGCTGCGCTGACGCTCATGTCGTAATATACAGTACCCTGCATGTCACACAGCAGTCTCTTTGTCTTGGACTCTTCATGACTCTTACACACCACGAGCACTGTTGCATTGTCATTGTGTACATGGCACTGGCACTGGTGTCGGTTCGTCGCAAAGCTGGCCACTCTGCCAGTATTCTCGGACACGTCGGTTCACATACCACGCTACGATCGTCGGAAGGCACGATGGTGCGCCTCAAAGTGCGCGTGTTCACGTTCCCATCGAGTGCGCGCGAGCAGAACTCGTACGTCGTCGGCACGTGGGAGGTGCGTCACTTGCACGATGAGCTTATGCATATTGCTCCTGTTGTGTTTGCTCACTCATTGCTGCTGCTACTGCACTTGGTAGGGCGGCCACTTGCCGACTGTCGGGACGCTCAAGCTCGAAGACAGTGAGTGCGAGAGCGTCACGTTCACGCAGCTACGAACACGCATCGAGCTCCAGAGCGACAACTTTATGATCCGGTGCGTTGACGGCCACATCCTGAGGTGCTGAAGTGTGCGACACATTGTACGACTGACAGCAACTATGTCGTTCACTAGACGCAGTCTGCTCTTCCAAGAAGTGCTTGCGATCATCGCGACGTCGCCAAACCCACATGGATGGCCGCATAGCGCACTGCAGACGTACTGGTTCGGGTTCTTTCCGGATCTCGATCAGACTGTCCCAACGATGATCCCAGTACGTGCATGAGCTGTCGAGGCGTTTGAGTAGTGGAGCTCTCGCTGATGCACTGATCGTATGGATGGCGTTGCTGTGCTGGACACTCTTGAATCGCTAGGTCACAGACGAGGACTCGCCTGTGAGCGCGTTCCTGAACATGATGACGTCCAAGCAGACTGGCGACCTCATCTTGATCCCGCAGACGCAGGTCGGACCCGTTTGCGAAACCTGTTGCGAAGGCTGCACGCGCTGTCCGCCAGTCCGGAAGCGGTGACAACGCACAGCTGCACATACAAACAAGCGCAGCAAGGACGTCTTTGAATCACTAGCAACACGTGCAAACCCACAAGGTTTCAAGACTCGAGCAATAGCTCGTCTTTTCATTCGTGCGCTTGTACTCGTGTGTGTGCACACGCACGGCTCCTAGAGCTTGCCGCTCCCGACGACCTTCGCGCTCACTGCAGGTCCGTTGATTGGCGCACCGGCACCGACTTCCCGTCCGACGTCCACCTTCCACGTCATGGACGACGAGCTCAGACTCGTGTACTGCGAGAGCTCGACGATGCCTTGGCGCGCGGCCTGGATCTTGTCGTGGATCGCAGAGCGGTCGGTCAGGTGCTTGTTTTCGTGGAACTCGAGCTTGATGTCGCGGATGATCGCATTGCGCTTGATGCTCGGGTACTGCGCCGCGAGCTTGAGCACGCGCCGGTAGAGCCGCACCACTTCCTTTGCCTCGGCTGTTGCCATGGCACTCGTTGCTGTGGTTGTGCGGTGCTTTTCGGCACGCGCCGATTGTGTGGGTCACACGACTCACATTATAGACTTAATTTAATAGTGACAAAAATCAGGGACTGCGACACACTCGCTGGTGCACGAATGTTAGCGGTTATCAGCTGACTCCTATGTGTGGCGCTATGGCTATGCCAACAGCCAGCACTAATTAGCGACCTGGAGGTCATCATCACGCAACCAAGTCCAGCCTTTCACTGGGTGGGTACGCTCCAAGAATCGCTTGTCGTCGCCCACGGATTGGATCCATTGCATTGTCTTGCGCCGTCGCTTGATTTGCCGCTGCTGTTCGTCTTGCTCAACTTGCTGCGGACTGGTCTCATCGGCTTGCTGTTGTTGCTCTTGAGGCTTTTGGGGTCGACAAAGCGGAGCTGGTCGCGACATGCCAAAGACCAAGCGCACGCCGAGCTGGTAGATGTTGCGCGATGCATTCACGTCGCGCTCCCACGTCACATTGCAGTGACTGCAGTGCAGCACGTTCCGCGTTGGAGACCACTTGTAGACGCCGTCGTCCTTGTTCGGCATCGGGAACGCCACTGGTTTGAGCTCGCGGTAGCACATGGGGCTCGCCGCTTCGTGTTCGTTTGCGTCAAAGATCGATCGGACACTGGAGCATCGTCGACTTGTGCGGAACTCGTCGACATAGAAGACAGTAGCTCTCTCAGCCAGTGTCATAGTCAATCCAAGGACTGACGCCTTCGAGTGGCCGCGAACGACACCGCTGTTGTGCCAATTGCCCATAGCAACACAGACACAGTCGTCCTTCGCAAGAACGATGCGCGTTGCGATCTCTTGCAGAGCTTTGCGTGAGAAGCGCGCTTGCGTGAAGCGCCACCTGCCAAAGCCAGGCCGCGCGCTCAGCTCCAAAGAGCTGGTCTAGCAACGACCAGAGCGTTGCCTGGCGCTCCAGGAGCACCGTCGCCGACGACGTCTTTTACGACAGTGTGTTCGCGATCGCAGTCGCGTATGTTGAGGTACGATTACGGAGTTTGTTGTGCCAGTGTGCGCCGTGGTTCATTCGAGCCATGTGGCGGTACTTGCGGGTAGTGATACGATAGGTCTCGCCGTCGGCGCGGCCTCGATGTCGCACATTGCGCTTGCGTCGTCGCTTTCGCTTTGTCTTGTGCTTTGTGTTGGCTGCACTTTGGCGCTCACGAAGCTGCTTCGCGGCCATTTTGAGCTGCGACTTGTTCTTCTTTTGCTGTTTGCGAGGCTTCTTTTGCTGCTGCTTGTGATGCGACTTGAGTTGCTGGACCACGCAGACCTCTTCCTGCTGCTGCAGCACAAAGAGCTACTCTTCGTGCTTCGAGTCTGGCAGATCGTAGACGTCACTGAAAGTCGTTGCGAGAGCTTGTGCGCCTGGATCGATGCCGATTACGACACTTGGACTGTAGTCGACGGGGAGCGAGAAGGTCTTCTCGCGCAGTTGTTCTTTGCAGTCGTCGATTGATGACTGAGGGCGCTCAATGTGCACACTTGCAGCCACACCGTCGGCGGTAATGGAGCGCGCAAAGCGTCTGCGTGGCGTCACTAAGCGCTTGAAGTCGAACGCTCGTTGCCAAACCTCATCGCGCTGAGTATCCTTCTGCCTCTCCACGACGGTTCGCCCTCGAATGCCCAGTGATGTGTCCATGCTCATGCTTGCACTGATCTTACACAACACGTACGAGTCGATCACGATGTGGGCAGGAACGTAGGATCGCGCGCGAGGCAGGACCGAGAACAGTTCGATGCCTCGTGGCAAGTAGCTTTCGATGTGCCGCGTAATCTCTCGCCCGATCTTGACGTCGACGCGAATGCAGAACCGCTCCACGCACGACCTTGACTTTAATCTTGAAGTCTTCAATGACGCGCAGGATTGCTGTATTCGTTGTGATGGCACGCGACATGCTGCTCTACTGCTGCGGTTCTGCATCGCTTCGGCTTGGGACCATGCCATAGAAGAGGACGGCTTCGTGGGCGAGTGCTTGGTCGTCGTCGCACCTTGGCCACCAGCCCTTGTGCAGTACTCTTGCAACACCGCCAGCGTCACGTGGCTTGGCGTGACAGGCAATGACGAGGAACGTCTTGATCACGCGCTGAAGATTCCTCAGAAGATGCTCCCGCGTGTTTTTTGCCATTTGCCCAGCTAGCGCATTGATCGAGCCGTGGTAGGACGCGAGGTCATGGTGTGGTATGAGGTGCGAGTCACCACGGTTGTTCTTGTACAAAGCGACGGTCGATTCAAACTCACGAAGGTCTTCTTTACGCTTCATCATCTCGACCATCTTGTGCTGCCGTGTCCCGCCATCGTCATGTGGCTTCACGGTGCTCTTGACGCTAAAGTTGGTCTCACTTGCGAGAACGGCTTGGCAACATCTCGTGAAGAACGTGCGGTTGAACGACGGCATCAAACGCTCGACGTCGTGCTCCTCGTCCGAAAAGTAATAGCGCTCAAACAGCCACAACACGTGCAAGCTTGCATGCTGCCATGCCTCGATGCGAACGCGGTTGAGCACGTGAACGCGTCGCTCGATCTCCTCAGCCACAGCTGCACTGCGACGAACGCGATTCCAGCGAACGCGTACAGTGCAGCGCTGAGTGGTTTGCTTGGCGTCGTCGCCTCGACGCCTCTTGTCGCGCACCATGGCGTGTGATGCGGGACGAAGATAGTAGTGTGTGTGGAGCGAGGCGAATGATAAACTTGGGCAAATTCGAGAAGTCTGATCGTATAAAAATTGAACCAATCAATTTCGAACAGCGGATCAATCTTCATCACGCGCCGGCGGACGCGAGTGAGCAGCAGCAGGGGCTGCATGCGCACGAGTCTGCTGCGATGAGGTGCGTGCGCGTGTGATCATGAAGACGTCGTTGTTCATGAACGAGTGACACACTGCTGTCGCGACGTCTCGTTACGCAAGTCGAGCGTAGCGCCATGTCACGACAGCCAAGATCTCGATCCTGACGACACACTCGCGCCGTTGTCATGCGCTGTCTTGTGTCGTGCTCTGCAGCAGGAACAACGGGTCTGGACGCCGCGGCTCCAGAAAAGACCAGGTCCAGATGGTACGTATGCACTCAGTGTCGCTTGCAGTATGCTGTCACTTGCGCTTACAGACGCTCATACAACGTGGTCACACGGTCTCAATCGATGGCAGACCCGCACGCTCGAGCACGAGATCCGATCGACGCGCCATGGCGTCTCGGCGAACCACTTGCTCAATTTCTCACTGCCGGAGCGCGAGACGCACGTGTACGCGAAGAAGAAGAAGAAGAGCGGGCCGACGCGCACGCAGAACGAGTTCCTCCACGCCAAGTGAGTGGGTTGATTCCACAGATGTCTCTCTCTATCTATCGATCTGTCTGTATGCTGCGATGTATGAGACTGATGTGTGCGCACTCGCTTGGTTGTTCGCACAGCTTCCGCTTTGTCATTGCGCCGCTCGATGACGACGCCAACACGCCGTTCTGGGACATGGAGGCGCTGACAGAGTGTGCGCCTCTCACTCGCTCTCTTACAATGGACAAACGACTGGTGTCTTCATTGGTGTCTGCTGACGGATCGCTTCGCTATCGCTATGAGCAGGGAAGAACGTGGAGCAAGTGCTGCTCTGGCACGACGGCGCGAGTCCGATGAGCTGTCCTATCTGCCTCGACGACTTTCGCGCGCCGAAGATCACCAAGTGCGGCCACATCTTCTGGTGCGGAGCTTCTCAGTTTCATTGCTTCGCTTACTTGGATCGAAAGACGCGAGTGCAACTCATTGACGACACCGAGCGCCTGCGTGCGTCTGTATACGCGTAGCTGGCCGTGCATCCTCCGGTACCTGTCGCTGAGCGACAAGTACTGGCGCCGGTGCCCCATGTGCTTTGACTCGGTGCAGAAAGGGCAGCTCCGAAGCGTGCAGCTCGAGCAAGTCGACTTGCCGCCGCGCGTCGCGACGGACGCGACGTTCCAGTTCCTCGAGCGCAGCAAGTCGAGCTTCTTCCCGCACTTGCGCGCAGCGTCGAGCGGCGTGAAGAAGCGCGCACGAGCGCTCCCGAGTGTCGACGATCCGGCCGCAAAGTTCGCGCGGATCCTCGAAGCGACGCACGAGTACGTGACGCAGCTTCTGGTGACCGAGATGCGCGACTTGGAGGCGCTCGACGCCGAGTGCCGCAGCTCGGGCGACGCTGACAGCCTCCCGTTCGTCGAAGAAGCGATGCGCGCGACGTCCGGACGGCTCGCGCAGAACGACAGCAGCAGCAGCCGCAGCCGCAAGCAGCCAGAGTTCGCTGCAAGTGAGCGCGACGCAGCGACAACGGCAGACGGAAGCAGCGAAGTGTACTCGTTCTACCAGCTCGCGAACGGCATCTACGTCGTGCTCCATCCGCTCAACATGAAGTGCTTGCTGCGCGAGTTCGCAGAGCCGAAGCCTCGCGACGCAGCAGAGACACTGGCGCGCGACGACAGTGACGTGAGTGCAATGTGGACCGAGACGTCGTCCATGTCGAGTGCGTCGTCGACGTCCGAGCTGCCGACTGGACCGCGGTACGAGCTCTTACCTGAGCGTGTGCACGGTCGCGTGCTCGACGTAGAGCACGTGGTCATGGACGACGACATGTGCAAGCGGTACCGCTTCCTGAGCCACTTGCCTCGGTTCTGCGACTTCTACCTCTGCGAGCTCGACCTCTCGGAGCTCCTGTCACCAGCGACGCTCAGTGCATTTCGCGGCGAGCTCAAGAAGCGCGAGCGACAGCGCAAGCAGAAGCAGCAGGAGAAGAGCAAGAGCCGCGCAACGCGCTCTCCGATCTTCAAAGGCCGCGCAGTGTCAGGCTTCTCGATCGAGCAAGAGGGCATGTCGTGGCCAGCGCCAGCTGAGATGGCGCTCTCCGAAGCGTTTGACGAGCAGCTCCAGCTCCAGCACAGTTTTGACGACAACACCGCTGCTCGAGTAGGTCCATCGTCGTCGCCGCCTCTGGTTGGTGCTGGGTTTGACGACGAAGGCTCGTTCGCGACGATCACGCGGCAGTCGGGCTACTACCCGCCGCTTGGAAGCAGCAGCAGCGAGCACCATCGATCCAGCAGCAGTGCGCCTGCATTCGGTGACTATGCGCACTCGCCGTCAGCGTGGGGCGTCGCGGCATCGAGTCCACCGCCGCTGTTTGATCTCGACCTCGACGCACTGCCGCGCACGAAAGGCAAGGGGAAGAAGAGTGCGGGCGGCAAGAAAGGAGTCGCGCTCTTCTCCACGTCGCAGCACCGATCGTATCGCTAGCGCTTGAGACGGCGACGCGATGTTTGCGTCTCCATCGCAAATGCTCGCATATTCATGCTGTTAGCATGCGTATTCGTGCCGACCTCCAAGCCAGCGACTCGACAGTCGAGCTCATTGCGATGGTTGTCAAAAAAGAGTCAGCAGATAGAGTCAGAACTTGTCAATTTCGAACGCCTTGTAATCGCCACACTCGCGCTGTTTACCAAAGACTTGGGGCGCAAAGTGTCATCCGCAGTCATGCAGCAGCAACTCGTTGCGCACGAGCTGCGACACTCGCTAGCGACGAATCCAAGCACTTTGAGTGGGACGATCTCGCTTCGCCGTCGTGAGGATCAGGACACGGCGCGCACGACCACCTCTGCAATGCGCACGGACAAGACTAGCGGACCGATGCGCTCGACTGATCATTCGCTCACTCTTCGACTCGCCTTGCCAGTGACGCGACGCCTCATACTCAGCCACGACCATGCTGATGCTTCGCCCGTTCGCCGTCTCGGTGGCGCTCCTCGCTGCGCAATGCCTCATCAACAGCGTCGCTGACGCCAAGTGCTCCAGCTGGTCCGCGCGCTTCAACCAGAACATCGAAGGCGTGTGCGTCTGCACAGCTGCTGACTGCGACTCGATCTCGAACGGCTACCTCACGCTCGGTGCGAACGAAGCCGGCGTGTACCAGACGTCGAAGGCAGGCGACCGCCTCACGTACAGCACCATCTCGGTCGGAAACAGCGCGTCTGCGACCGCCGACATCGTGCTCGACACGACGGTGCGCTACCAGAAGATCGTCGGCTTTGGTGGCGCGTTCACGGATGCTGCAGCGATCAACGTGTACCAGATGGACGCAGCGATGCAGCAGCGCATCGTCGACGCGTACTTCTCCGA
>JAASFN010000542.1:0-18252 GCA_023333795.1 Globisporangium rhizosaccharum | reverse complement strand
GCGCATACCAGTGTCTGTGCACACACTGTGGACTGCAAGTGGGTACCCAGTCACGCAGTCTGTGATCGCGCTCCACAGCGCGGAGTTTGTGAGCACTGTGACACTAGCATATACGCTGCCGTCGCTGGGAGCTGGCACTGCTACATGTGTCGGCGATACTGGTAGCACACTACTCGATGCGGAGGTGGCGGTCGTTGTGAGCTCGCCGCATGCAGCGCGTCGCGAGGTCATTGACTTGGCAGGCGAAGTTGCTGAGTTGCTTCTCTGTCTTGTTCTGTTTGTGTGTTGTATTGAGTTCAAGTCGCTCGACTCGAGTATAGTAACTCAATAGTAAGCCTCTATTATCAAGCTAGAGAGAACTGACAGTAGTTTGTGCAAGCTTCAACAAGCGCCGAGGTGCCTCTTACTCGCAAGTCCTCGGCAACTCTGCTTTGCTTGCCGCTCTGCAGTGCGACGACGACAATGACGGTAGCGCTGCGCATGCGAGCTTTTTCTGCATCATCGTCGTCTTGCTACTTGCCCATTCGCAGTATCGAAACGCATCTTGCTCTACTTTGTTCATACATATACACACGCACTACGACTACGACTCGAACTCAACTCAACTCAACCTAGGCAACGTAGACACATCTAGCAGCTTGACACTTGCGAGCATCAAGCGACACTTGCGATCCGCTCAAAGCAGCGAGCTGGCGCGTCGCTCGCAGACGCAAACTCGCACATCTGTCGCTTCCGCTCAGCGTGTGCGCGGAGCAACTCAAGTGCGCGCTCGCTCCCAAACACCTTGGCGTCAGTGAGCGCCGCTTGCACGTCGATCTCCGGCGAGTGCTCGCACAAGAACGCGACAACCGCGGCGCGGTCCATACGAGCAGCGCACCGCAGCGCGCGCTCGATGCTGCCTTCCGATCGGTGCTGACACAGAAACTGCACGACATCGAGGTGTCCGCTCTCGGCCGCCCACTCGAGCGTCTCGGGTCGACAGCCTTCATTCCGGTGCACGTGCAAGAAGCGGACAGTGTCCACGTGTCCATACACTGCTGCCTTTGTCATGGCGTTCACAGTGCAGCTGTTCGCGAAGCGACTCGCGTGGAGATACTCGACTATCTCGAGGTGGCCGCAGTACGCAGCGTAGTCCAAGAGATGGTGCACATCGAGTGGCACCCGCTGCTCGACGAGGAACTGCAGCATTGCGAGACGATGGCGCTGGATCACTGAGTACACGGCTCGACGCCCGATCTTGACGGGTTGGTTCGCGATGACGAGCTTCACGACTGCGATGTAGTCGTGGTCGACTGCCGCGTCAACAGCTTCAGTGCGACACCGCAAAGACGTGTGCTGGAACAAGTACTGAAGCACATGTGCATGCCCGCGCTGCGTTGCATCGTCGAGCGCAGTCTGTGAGATGTTGCAGCCGTGAGCTTCCACGAGCCACTGGACGACTGCAAAATTTCCGCGGCGACTGTGGAACACTACATCGTTTGCGTCGACTGCAGTTGCGCGACGTGGCAGATGCGTCGCTAGCCACTCGAGGACGCACAAGTGCGGTGTATCCCGGCGGAGCGCTGTGCGCAGGAGCGATGGGTCCCAGCGCCACTTGGTGTCATCTGCAGTGAGCTCGGCGATGCACTGGAGCATCTCGACGCGGTCGTGGAGCACGGCGCAGCGCGCGGCCGAGGCAAAGTCGAGACGCGGGTCGTGTGTGTACTGCGGGTGCTTGGAGAGGTTGTAGAGCGTCCGGAGCATCGAGACGTCGTTGACTGTGATCGCAAGACGCGGGAGCTCGCCAGTTGTGTCGCAGTAGCTGCTGCTGCTGGTGATGGTGGTGTGCATGTGCTGCAGGTGGTGGTACTGGCGCTGCTCAAGTTGGCTCGTTGCCATGGCAGACTTGCTGTGGTCGCGCAGGAACTGGCACACGACGCGCGGGTAGCCGGTCATGAAGCTCGTGACGACGTGCCATAGTGCCGGACTGCCGAGCACTCTGACGCGTGCATCGACAGTGGCCGTCGTGTGTGTGGCGCTTGCAGGCATCGCTGCTGCTGATGTACAGTGTAGCTGCTCCTGGAGTGGTGGTGACGTTGGTGTGGAGCGCAGTAGTGCCAGCGACGTCGGCTATCCGCGTGAGATTCGGGAATGGCATGCCTTCGCGCGCGCCCACCCACTACGCACGCTCGCTCACGCACTCGTGATCTTCAAGCGCGCTCTCTCACTTCGCGGCTGCTGGATCCTCCATCCACGAGCCGAGAGCGCGTCTGTCGCGTACGCAGGCGTGTGTGTCCCTCTGATCCCTTCGAGTCACCACCATGTGGCGGCGCCGCTTCAGCTGCGGTCCTCATACGAGCGAGGGAGCGTCGCGAATGGTCCGAACCACGCAAGCAGCATTGCACGCGGACCTGCAGATCTCTCGAGCTGGCTCGCTTTGCTTGGACCGACTCGAGCGATACCATGACTAGGATCCACAGCAGGCAGTGCTGCTGTATTCATGCCCAATCAAGCGAGCAGACTCGAGCGTGTCAAGCGACACTAGCACACGAATCTCGATGGCGCCTCGTTCGCAGCGCGCAAGCACGCGAGACGCATGCTCATCGTGTTAAACGATGTCGCTCATCGCGCCGCTTCGCGATCACAGCGAGTGCTGTTGACCCAGAGCACTCGCGCGGCTCTGAAAGATAGATAGATCGAGCTTGCTCTCGCGTTGCGATCAGATCCTGTGTGTGCCGAGGACAATGACAGGCAAGCAGGCAAGCCGATACACTGCGCCTCGAGCTGTTCCTGCTCGCCTCGACCTTGTCGTACAGGCAATGGCGCGCCTCAGTCCATTGACCACCATTGACCACCACCACCATACAGCGATTGCTGATTGCGAATGGCGCGAATGGAGTGGGACGTCTTGTCTGCCTGCTCTCCAGCTCGTCACGAACCTCAAGCAAGCGCTCGACCAAGACCCAAGACCCAAGACCCAAGACGCTCGCATCATCGACCAAAGACCTCATGACCTCATGCTCGAGTCCCAAGTCGGACGATGTCTTCATGCGCACATGCTTCGCTAGGCTCGAGGTGCTCAAGCGAGAGCGACAACAACAACAACAACAACGAGAAAAACTGCACACCGAACTGAACGCATCGACGAAGACAAGCAAACAGCTCGCCATGTGTTGATGACGGCGATGGTCGTCACGGAGTCCCAGCACTCGATGCCTTGATCGTGAACGCTCGATGCGCAAGGCAGGTGGTGGCGAGCATGCCTGTGTGAGCGACGCACACACAGCTTGTCACCTTCCGCTGGTCGGTCCGTCCATGAGAGACAGATCGAGATCGAGAGCGAGAGACAGAGTCGCTTCGAAAGGCTCGATCAGATCGGCGTCGGACTTGCTTCACGAAGGCAAGACGCAAGGAGCAACGAGCAGCATGTTGCCTCATGTTGCCTCACATTGCCTCGGATCGAGGACGACGACGAGATGTCCTCGATTGATGTCACCACGCCAAACGGACAGTGACTTGCTGTTTGTATGCTGCTGGCGTTTCTGAGCGCCACCCAATTCGAGAGTCCACTTGCGCGCTTGCAATGGCTCTGCAAGCGTGCGATTCCATTTTGCGCAGCTGTTTTGTCCGCGCCACACCACGTTTGCACACCACGCTTCCGGCCACATCAGCACCACACAAGCAAGCTCAAGCTCAAGCAGGCGTCTGTGTCGTTCGTTGGTCTTGCTGGCTGTATACGCACGCGCTGTCGGTCCGTACGTCGCTCGCTTCGTGCTCGCGTAAATGTTCCGCTCGAACTCTCGCTCGCTCTGTCTATCTCTGTGTGTATGGCTGTGGAGATTGACGACTGTGCTGATGATGTCTGTGTCGTCGTCGTGTGTGTGGTCGATACAATGGCTTAGGCAGCTGTGGGTTGAGTGAGTTCAGCGACAGCATCGTCAGTGCGCAACAGCAGCACACATCATCGCGGCCCAACGACCTCGGCAGCGCCAGCAACCTTGCACGGCATCTCTTGGCTTCGTTCGCGCGTGCCATCGAGCGTCTTCGGGTTTCTAAACGCGCGCCGCCGCGAGTGCGTGTCTATTCGCCGCACCAGCTGTCTGGCTCTGCATCACCTGCATATCACTCCATTTTGCAGCGGTCAGTCGGTCGGACGCGCGCCATCGATCCATCGATAGACACCACGTCGTGCACTCGAAGTAAGAGCTCCGTGTAGGCACGAGCACGCACGACAGCACCGACACAACTGCAGCAGCAACACACGCGCAGTGCGTCTGCAGCGACGACGACAACAGCAGCGATGCCGTCGTTCATCTCGCAGCTCATTACCTCAAAAGCCGTGCCCGGCAGCGGCGACCACCTCCACGGTCCCGCCGGTGCGCACTCGCCAATCGCATCGACAGCAACAGCGACAGCAGCAGCGTCGGCGACACCGAATGGCACCACCGCACACCACGCGCCAGGCTTACCGCCTGGCTTTGGCGGCGCTGGCTTTGGCGGTCTCGGTGGACTCGGCGCCACGGGCTTTGGCGGTCTCGGCGGCATTGGCGCGAGCCCTGCCGGTGGTCTCACTGGCGCGACGCGACTGCCAATGCGCTCGAACCTCGGACTGCCCATGGGACTACAGATGCCGCTCACGTTCCCAACGAACACTGCAATGGGTACGAATGGCACTGCGCCAGGCGTGACGCCGATCATTCCGATGATCCCAAACATGAAGCGCGCAGCGTCTACGAGAGAGCTCAAGCCGCGCAGCAGCCCCACAGTAGTCGACACACGCAGCACGGTCAGCAGTAGCAGTAGCACCACTAACAACAACAACAGCGATAGCACAGCAACCACAGCAGCGCCGTCATCACCACCGCCATTGACTACAACGACAGCAGCGCCAGTGACAGCACCGTCGGTCGCACCGACGCCAGTGCCTACGCCCGCACCAAAACCATCGACAGACCCCGCGACGCCGTCGAGTGACAGCAGCCGCATGAGCTGGAACGACACGCAGAAGATGCAGGACTTCTTCTTGCACATCAAGGACCCGGAGAACTTTGTCCAGGCAGAGAACAAGCTCATCAACATCCGCGAGCTCATGGCGAAGAACGCGAGTCCGCTCGAGCGCTTTGAAGCCGCGCAGCACGCGAAAGACTTTAGCAAGAAGCCGTCAAGTGGCGATGATGACGACGATGGCGTGAGCAGCAGCGCGAGTACAAGCGCCAGTACGAGTGCGAGTGCGTCGCCAGTGCCAGCGCCAGCTCCAGTGGCGGCGACGACGCCGATGCGAGACGATAGTAGCAGCAGCAAGCCGCACAGTGCGCTTGCTGACATGCTCGCTGTACGCAGTGGCCGCGCGGCAACGCCTGTGAAGCCAGAGCGATCGAACCAGGACGACAACGACAGCAGTCCAGTGACCGACCGCAGTCGTAGCAAGAACGCACTCGCCGAGATGCTTGCGAAGCGCAATAGTGATAGTCCACAGCAGCAGCAGACACCGCAGACACCAAAGAAGACGTCGCCAGCGCCAGCAGGTGATGCACGTGGCAACATGCTGGCCGAGATGCTGGCAAAGCGCGGCGGTGGGGGACCGCAACAGCCAGCGCCGTCAACACCAGTAGCGAAGCCAAAAGCAGCGCCAGCAGGTGATGCACGTGGCAACATGTTGGCCGAGATGCTGGCAAAACGTGGCGGTGGTGGAGAACCGCAGCAGGAGACGCCAAAGCCCAAGTCATCAGGTGACGCGCGTGGCAACATGCTCGCTGAGATGCTTGCAAAGCGCGGTGGTGGAGCGCCATCGACCCCGGCAACGCCAGAGAAGCCGACTACGTCGTCATCGCCATCGCCGCTCAAGAAGAGCGAGAAGAGCAATCCGCTCTTAGCGATGATCGCGAAGCGCAAAGCGTCGCAGCCATCGCCGCAGTCCAAAGGCGAGAGCGCAGCTGCGAACCCGCTTGCTGCGATGCTCCAGCGCCGTATGCCGCCACCTGCTGCTGGGAACCCACAAGAGTCCGAGCACCCGCCGCCGCAACCATCACCGTCGCCATCTCCAGACAAGATCGAGGCGTCTGAAGCCGTGGCGCTCAAGGACGACCCAAAGTACGCGCAGTACTTCAAGATGCTCAAGATCGGACACCCAGCGCCAGTCGTGAAGCACCGCATGCAGCGCGACGGTGTGGATCCTGCGATCCTCGACTTTGATCCGACAAAGCCGCTGCCGTCGGTGCTCCCAGGGCAGTCGCCGGAAGACGCAGAGGCTGAGCGCGAGTTCCAAGCACAGCTCGCCGAGTACAACGAGAAGGTCGGCAAGTACACGCAGATGCTCAAAGTCGGACTTCCGCGGCCAGTTGTGGAGCACAAGATGCGCATGGAGGGCGTCGACGCAGCGTGGCTCGACGGTCCGCCGACGAAGAAAGTGCCAGTCGCTGCACCGGCCAAACCGACTGAAGCCGAGATCGCTTTGCACCGCGAGAAGTACGGCAAGTACTTTGCGATGCTCCGCGTCGGGTTGCCGCGCGGCGCGGTTGAGCACAAGATGCAGATGGCAGGGATCGATCCAAAGGAGCTCGACGGTCCGCACCCCGTTGCTGCGCCTGGTACAAACAGTGCGAGCTCGTCGCCGGCGACAGGCGACGCCAAGTCGCTCAAGCGTACAAACTCGATCCGGAAGAAGATCCACTGGGAGGTGAAGAACCACCCGGCGCACAAGCGCACGGGCAGTCGCGACAGTCTCTGGAACTTCCCCATGGTCGACGACTCGCTCCTGGGCGAGATCCAAGTCTCGCGCGAGAGCAAAGAGATGCTCGAGAAGCTCTTCGTGAAGGACTTGACCGAGGCAAAAGCAAGTGCAAAGAAGCTCGGCGGCGGCGCGAAGAAGCCAGGGAGCGCGAGCCCAGGCGACGACGCGAAGAAGAAGCAGCAGCTCATTGTCTTGATCGACATGAAGAAGTCGCAGAACATTGCGATCACGCTCGCGCGCGTGAAGCTGAGCTTCCCGGAGCTCAAGCGCGAGATCCTCGCGATGAACCCGACCGTGCTCTCGACAGCGCAGCTCCAGTCGCTCATGGACATGTGGCCCGACCGGACCGAGCAGCAAGCGATCGACAACTTTCGCGGTGACATGAACCTCCTCGGCTCGGTGCGTCCGCGATGCTTTGCTCTGTCGTCAGGCGTCTCTGTGCCTGCAGCTGACTCGAGCCGTCTCTTGTGTGCCACTACAGACTGAGAAGTTCCTGGTCGAGACGCGCAACGTCCCGCGCTTCAAAGAGAAGCTCGCGTGCCTCGTGTTCAAGCAGGAGTTCCCCACGCGCGTGCACGAGCTCCGGTGCGTCCTCGTGCCTCTTGCTATGTCCTATCTGACTGGCATGCACTGACCTTGCCGGCTCTCTATGCGTCACTTGCGATCATCATCGTATAGCGAGTCGATCAAGCTGATCATCCGTGGCGTGAACCAAGTCTGTGAGAGCCACGCGCTGCGCCAGCTCTTCATCTACATCCTGCAGATCGGGAACTTTCTCAACTTTGGCACTGAGGGCATGCAGACGACGTCCGTTGGCGGCTTCTCGCTCAACTCGCTCGTGAAGCTCTCGCAGACCAAGGCGTTTGTCGGCGGCATCACGTTCCTCCACTATGTCGTGCAGTCGATCGAAGTGCGTCCATGCGACCGTGTGACTGAGTGGCTTGTCGCAACTGCGCTGGTACTGACTGACAGACTCTGTGGCGCTTTCTCTCTTGCTGCTTTGATCGCTATCCGCACAGCGTGATGTCCCGCACCTCGCGCGGTTCTACGACCAGATCAGCTTGAGCACCAAGTGCAGCAAAGTGTCGCTGAGCGTGCTCCTGTCGGAGAAGAAGTCGCTCGACGACGGCCTCAAGATGCTCCAGACCGAAGCGAGCGCCGAAGTGCCAGCGGACGTCGCCGACGCTGCGCTCGCGACGTCGATCGTCAAGCACTTTGCGACTGAAGTCGAGCACGAACTGGAGGCGCTTGACGAGCTCTTGAACGAGATGGACGCGAGTGTACGTCCATCGCCTTGCTTCCTGCCAGTCATACACTGCGAGAGCCTTACCGGCAGTGCTGGATGACTCATGTGACTGTGTCTGCTCGTGACTGTGTGTGTGAATGTGGCTCTGTAGAAAGCGCACTTCCTCGAGTACTTTGAAGAAGAGGAGACTGGCGAAGAGCTTGACGTGCTCTTTGGGCACATTGCGAACTTCACGGACGAGTACCAGCGCGAGCACAAGAAGTTCCTCGAAGCGCAGCGGCAGGAGCGCTTGAAAGAGCTCAAGAAGCAAGCGCAGGCGATGCGTCACAGCATGTCGTCGCCGCCACGCATGCCGCCGACGCACTCGCGACAGGCGCGGCACTCGCACCACGGTCACTCGCACCGTGAGCGGTCGCAGTCGCGCTCGCACCACGAACACACATCGACCGCACGACCAGCGACCGCTGAGAGCAGCGACAGTGGCGCAGCGTCGCGGCGTGAGCGGCACTCGCACAATGGACCGATGGAGCGGCGGCACCACGGTCTCGTTGAGCTCCGTCCGCAGCCTGGCGAGAGCAGTAACAGTAGTAGCAGTGCGAGCAGCGACGCACGACCGCGGACACGATCGTCGTCCTCGTCGCAACGGAGTGCAAGCAAGTCGTCCGACAGCTCTACAACTGCGACGGCAGCGCCGCAACCAACGTCGCCACTCGCATCCGCAGCAGCAATTTTGAGCAGCACGTCGCCGTGTGCGTAGAGCTCGTTGGCGCGCTTGCTCGAGCACTCGGCCAGCTTCGTACCATGTCCCTCGTCTCCCTCTTTCACTGTAACTTAGACGCTCTTCCTATCTACGCTAGCCACACATGAATACAGCTGATTACTTCACATACACACCCTCTCTACTGATCGCCAATGGCACACTCACTCGAGCATCGTCGCCATTGCCATCGTCGCCGTCCATGCTAGTCAATCACATCCACAAGTCGCATTCCATGACTGACCTTCACTCTTTCAATTGACCATTTTCAGGAGCTCGTCGATCCTGGCAGCATGATCCGCAGCGTCACGGGCGACGTCGCGCCAGACGCCATTGCGCTCGCACTGCCGCACGCGCACGTGCTGCACCGCATCGCTGGTGCCCCAAGCGTTGCATCTGCTATCGCAAATGGAGCCACGAGCAGCAGTAGCAGCAACAGCAGCGTCGATGGCATCCGCAATGAAGATCTGCTCGAGCTCCGCAGTGCGCCAGCAGCGCTCGGTGGACAGAACCTCGTGCTCGAGAAAGAGGATGAAGCGTTCCGCGAGCTCGAGATGCTCGAGACGCTGTGTCGTAGCGCTGATAGCGCAGCTGCATCGCGTGCTCGGCCACTTGTCGTCGACGTGACGCTGGCGATCGAAGGACGCGACGAGTTCATGCCGAAGCGCGTGCGGCTCGCTGAGAAGCTCCGTGTGCACGTTGTGAGCGTGACGACATGCGACCTCGCGTGTGCAGCGCTTTCTGTTCGTCTATCAGCGCAGGACCAGAGCGAGCGCCTTGCAAAGATGCTCGAGACCGACTTGCTCTTTGGCTTGCACACCGACTCATCGACAGCAGCAGCAGCAGCTTCAGCGTCTCGCGTCTGCGCTGGTGCGATCTACCAGCAAGTGCACATCCCGACAGATGGCGTTATGCGTGAGAGTGACATGACCGTAGCGCATGCGATCGCACTGGTACGTGCTGATCGTCGCTCAGCTTGTGTGAGTGGTCACGACAGGTCACTGCTGTCGGATCCGAGGTCGTGGTGTCTGACAATCGACCCTCGTTGCGACTGTGCCCTGTTTCCAACAGGCACAGCAGCGCACGCACGCGCCAGTGTACCTCTCGTTCTCGCACGACATCTCGACAGTGAGCAGTTTGACTACTGACGCACAGCAGCACGACGCAGTTCATCGCGAAGCGATCTGCACTTGGCTCCAAGTGCTGCTCGAGCGTGGCGCTGAGCGCTCAAAGCTCGTTGTGTGTCATGCGGATCAGTGGTGCGACGAGCCAGTCCTTGACGCCAGCTCTGCTCCAGCGACGGCCAGCTACAGCTTCTTGCAGCGTCTGCTCGAGCTCGGTGTGCAGCTGCTGTTCTCGATGATCGGCTTGGCTGCTGTGAGCGACACTGTGGTGATCAATCCGTGCATCGTTGGCGTGCCAGATGCGAGTGCAGTGCTCGCACCTTCAGCCCGTGAGCCGCCACGAGACAGCGCCATTGCCAAGTGCATTGCTCAGTTGATCCACAAGAACCCAACCCACGCTGCGCAGTTGCTACTCTCAGCGAGCGTGCAGCAGCGCATCCAGTACGCGCGCTACGGAGGCAGCGGGTACTCGCACGTGTTCACGCGCTTTCAGCAGCGCCTGCTGCTCCACGGCGTGTCGGCGCTGCAGTTTGCGCAGCTCACACAGACGAACCCAGTGCGGCTCTTGAGCTGGTACGTCCCGCCAGCTGCAGCAGCCGTGCCGAAGGACTACCTCACGTGCAGCATCTGCGGCAGTGCGTTCGAGCCGATCGTGGGCGAGTACTTTACCAAGTTTACGTTCACGTACTGCGGCACCAAGTGTCTCCGCAAGCACTCGCGCCAGGGCTTTGCTGCACTACCGCAGTCGTAGGTATAAGGCAATGGACAAGAGTCTGTAAGTGGGGCGCCTCCAGCGAGTTCGCGTCATGGCGAGCAGCGCATGCGTCATTCCAAGCTGTTGGACGGACGGACACGATTGATGATGATGATGAGCGGACGGATGACACGCAAGTGCTCATCGAAACCAATGTGTGCGAAAACTGAGGGACAATTACACTTGATTTGAGTATTGGAATGGAACGGCTTGGACAGTCTCCAATGTTCGCATTCGACGATCTTCGCTGACCGACGCACACACGAGGACGCCACGCACGACAAGGACACCATGGCGTCTGCGCTCTTCCTCCGTCGCCGCTTGATGCACATGCCAGTGACAGCGCCAGCACCGTCCAGCAGGCTGCTCCAGCGCGCGCGCTTCCACATTGGACTCCGTGAAGCGGCGTCAGCGTCTGCGCTCGAGACGCAAAGAGACAATCTCCGCACCGAGCGCGTGCTGCCGCTTGGACTGCGCACGCCAGTGTTCCAGGTCTTTGGGAGCAACACGGACATTGGCAAGACGCTCGTGTCGGCCGGTATTGTCCGCAGCGCCGCGCAGCGTGGCGCCGCAGCTGGTCGCGTCGGGTACATCAAGCCACTGCAGACTGGCACCGACGACGATGCGCCAGACGGATTCCAAGGCGACGCGGCGTTTGTGGAGCAGCACGCACTGCGCCAAAATGGCAACGATGCTGCTGCGCTCGACTGCTCGACGTTGTTTTCGTGGAAGACGCCTGTGTCACCGCACCTCGCCGCGACGCTCGAGGGCCACACGATCTCAGACGAAGCGCTCGTCGAGCTCCTTACACGCAAGCTCGCAGCGATGAACGATGCGACTACGGATCCGTACTCGCTCGTGCTCGTCGAGACTGCCGGTGGCGTCTGTAGTCCGTCGGCAAGTATGCAGTTCCAAGCTGACGTGTACCGCGGCTTGCGCTTGCCCGTCGTGCTCATTGGCGACGGCAAGCTCGGCGGCATTTCGTCGACGATGTCAGCGCTCGAGAGTCTCTTGCTCCGTGGCTACGACGTCGCCGCCGTGTGTCTGATCGAGCAAGAGGGACTGGGAAACGCCGAAGCATTGGCACCACGCCTGAACGAGCTCGGGATCCCGATCTTCACAATGGCGCCAGTGCCACCGCAGCCTGAGCCGCTCGACGCGTGGTTTGCTGATCACACTGAGGCGTTCAACGCAGTGACGGACGCGCTCCAGGCGTTCCACACACACCGCCTCGAGCGCTTTGAGCACGTCCATGAGCGTGCGGAGCAGGTCTTCTGGTGGCCGTTCACGCAGCACAAGAAGTACGGCAAGCTGTCGATCATCGACTCGGCACACGGCGACGACTTTAGCATCCTCGACCGCGCGAGCAAGACGCTCACGCCGATGTTTGACGCCTGTGCGAGCTGGTGGACGCAGGGCATTGGGCATGGCAATGCCAAGATGGCGACTGCGCTCGCGTACACGGCAGCACGCTATGGCCACGTGATGTTCCCAGAGAACGCACATGAGCCAGCGCTGCAGTTGAGCGAGAAGCTCTTGGCGACAGTCGGCAAGCGCTGGGCCTCGCGCGTGTACTTCTCGGACGATGGCTCGACGGCAGTCGAAGTCGGACTCAAGATGGCGTTCCGCAAGTTCGTGACGGACCACGAGCTCGACTACCGCGCGTTCCTCGCTGGTGCGAGCGCCTCAGGCGACGCATCCTCGCCGCCAAAGAAGCTCGTCGTGCTCGCACAGGCGAACTGCTACCACGGCGACACGCTCGGTGTCATGAACATCGCCGAGCCGAGTGTGTACAACGAGAAGCAGCACCCGTGGTACCGCCCCGAAGGCATCTTCCTCAAGACGCCGTCGCTCGCAACGCGCAACGGCGATGTCGTGATTGCGCTCGACGATGTGTTCGGCGCCGGCGCGAGCACTGGCGAGACGTTCCGCAGCATGGACGACGCGTTCGACCTCACGCGCCGGAGCGCAGACGTCGCTGCCATGTACCGCGCGTACGTTGCACGCGAGATCGACGCCGCGCAGCAGCAGCGCAATCGCGCGGACGGTCCTGACGTCCTCGTTGGCGCAGTGCTGCTCGAGCCAGTGCTCATTGGCGCAGGCGGCATGGTGCTCGTGGACCCGCTCTTCCAGCGCGCCGTCGTCGACGAGTGCCGCGCGCGCAAGATCCCCGTGATCTTTGACGAAGTCTTCTCCGGTTGGTGGCGCCTCGGCGTCGAGTCGGGACGCGACTTGCTTGGCGTGGACCCGGACATTGCGTGCTACGCCAAGCTCCTCACTGGCGGCGTTGCGCCATTGGCTGTGACGCTCGCAAGCGAAGACGTCTTTGCGACGTTCTACGACGACGGCAAAGGCGACGCGCTGCTGCACGGCCACTCGTTCACGGCGCATCCGATCGGCTGTGCCGCGGCGCTCACTGCGCTCGACATGTACGCGATCCTCGACAAGAGCCGCAGCGATGCGACGACTAGCAACAACAGCAACAGTGCCGCTGCTGCTGCTCCTGCGAAGACACAGACGTACTGGGACACAGGCGCCGTCACGGCACTGTCGCACCTGCCTGGCGTCGCGCGGACGTTCTCGATCGGCACAGTCGTAGGCGTGGAGCTCGCGACTGCGAACGCCGGGTACGCGTCAAGCGCCGCACAGGCGCTCATTGCAGACTTGCGGCAGCACGGCGTCTACGCCCGTGCGCTTGGGAACGTCGTCTACATGATGTGCTCGCCACTCACGACTGCTGCGGATTGCGACCGACACCTCGCGACGCTCACGCGCCACCTCACAGCTCACGCGCAGTGAGGCTAGTAGAATGTTGTGATCGACTCGTAGACCAGTGATGATGGCCGTCGCAGCTGATAGAGAGAGAGAGGTGATGATCGATTGATCGATCGACAGAGCTGTCTGTCGTTGCAATACAAGCGCTCGATCTGTCTCCTGATGCTGCTGCTGCTGTTGTTGTTGTTGCTGTTGTTGTTGTTCTATGCTACTGCGACTACGACTGCTGCTGGTATAATGTATGGTGACGACGTGTCCACACGTGGTGCTCGCTCACATGATGTGGCAGGCGTCCGTGGAGCGACTCCCGCCGCTTGCGCGCTTGGCGTCGAGCTGGCGCTTTGCGAGCACGACGTGGATCTCTTCGAGCGCCGACTCGACTTTGAGCACAAACAGCGCGCGGTTCTCGAGACGCGTGACGCTATAGTCGTGCACGAGCGCATTGCGCACGCTCGCGACGTACCGCAGCGCTTTGACAGTCGGCGGCGCGAGCTGCGGCGTCGCAGTCGAGATCTTTTCGTGGAGCCCTTTGCCCGTGGCGGCGAACTCGCGCTCGAGGACGTGCTCGAGCTCTTTCGACGCCTCGATCACGAGCTGAAAGTCGTTCTCTGCGCACACAAAGCGCGTGTTGGTGCTGCTGCTCAATGTATTGCCCATGAGAACACGAGCGCTTGCTTCAACGTGTTGTTTGTTTTGCGAATGTGCAAGCGAGCACAACAACTGTGCGCGAGATTGTACATACATGGATCAAGATAAGTTTCGCATAATGTCCTTGATGAACCTCGCTTGCTTGGCAAGGATGTTGCTCGACGAGGATCGCTGCTGCTGCTCAACACTCGCGACTACTTACAAGTTGGCGCTATGCAGGTACATACATGTGCTCATGCACACATTGCTCGACAACGAGCGTGCATCTACTTGATGCTTGAGCACCAAGTGCAAAGACAAAGTCGAACTGTGGAGACAGAGCAGAACAGAGCTTATGCCAAATACGCACATAACAATGGCTGACAAGGATGTGAGCTGCTCATGCGGGGCTGGCACATGTGCATGCAAGCCGAACGAGCGAGCACATGTGTTGGAGTGCACATGTCGATGGCGTTCACACCAAGCTCATGTGCACTTGGTGGCGCTGTCGTCGTCACGCAGCTTTTGCGATAGTGACGAAACCAAAGACAAGTGCGAGCTGAACTCAATCCGTGCACAATGCAATTGCCGCATTCACTTGCATTTGCGGCAAATATTGTGCTCTGTTTCGATAGAATGTTTGTATGCTCGTCACCCAAAGAACCACGAACAGATCCGCACCAAGACTGCTCCGGCAAGCGCAAGGCAGCAGCAGCAGCAGCTCCAAGCAACGACGACAGCGCAAGACAAGAGCATCAGCAATAGCAACAAGAGCACCAACGTGAACAATGGGCGACGGCGACCCGCTTGAGAGCACGCCGCATGTGTTCGCGACGCCCACAGCTTCCGTCATGCAGCTCCTGCAGTTCGCAGCTTCGCTCTGCTACGACATGTTTGAAGCGCAAGTCATGTGCGACCAGATCCGACGACGCCTCGACGCGATTGCAGTAGCTCTACGAGACGAACCGGCGTCTAGTCCTAGCAACAGCGGTGCTACGAGTGCTTTCGCCGCAGTGCAGACACGCTTCGCCGACATCGTGACGCAGTTCCATGACTTTCTCGCACGAAGCGCAGCAAAAGACACGGTGTACCGGATCGTCAGCAGTCGCGTCGTTGTGCAGCAGTGCCGACGCTTCCACGAAGCGATCGACGCACTACTGGCGACGGAATCATCACCATCACCATTGCCAGTGCTAGCCGAGGAAGCGCAGAATGAAGTCCACTCGTGGACGAACCGGTTCGAGAACGCGCGCGAGAACCTCCGGATCTCGCTCACAAACCTCAGTCGCGACCGCATGGCGATGATGCGCGACCTCTTGGATCGGACTGCACAGGAAGACGCTTTGACGCGCATTATGTACGAGTACAAGCGGCCAGACAACAACAGCAGCAGCAGTCCCATGGCGCTCCAAGTGATCCAGCATGCGTTCAACACGATCACGCGCATGTCGCGCGCCAAGGCACCGATTGTGCCCACGTGGTTCCTTGCACTCTACGACGTCGACGCGTTTGAGCGCGAGGCGCTTGCTGTCACAGACACAGTGGATCGTGGCAACACTGTTGTGGTCTCTGTCCATCGCGGCACGTACCTCGGCGGCGCAGTGCTCGTGACGTTTGTGCGACTGAACACTGCGCAGCTCGCAGAACTCGTGCGCACAGTGTCGATCTGGTTCAGTGTCTCGCCGAGTCCGCACGTGGTGCGGATCGTTGGCGCGAGCCACGTCGGCGATCCGTTCATTGTCGTCGAAGACGTGCACAGTACTGGATCCCTCGCGACGTTTGTCGCCACGGCACCGCAGAGTCTGTGGGCAAAACTGCACGAAGCTGCACTGGGACTCCAAGCGCTGCACGACCAGAGCATTGTGCACGGCGCATTGACACCGAGCCACCTCGTCATTGCTGAAGACGGCACGGCCATGATCGCCGACAATGTCGTGAGTGCGCTGCGCAGCGGCAGCGCGAGTGGTGATGAAGCAGCGGTGCTGCGACAGAAAGCACCTGAGCTTCAGCGCAATGACAGCAACAAAGCAGTGACCATGACGGTCGACGTGTACGCGTTTGGCATGTGCATTCTGGACGCCATTGCGAGCAGCAGCAGCAAGGAGTCGTCGTCATCAGCATCAGCAGCAGATCCGACTGCGCTCGCTACTACGACAGGTGCCGCTACTCTCTTGGTCAAGCCTGCGAGTGTGACGAGCGAGCAATGGGAGCTGGTGCAGCGCATGTGCGCTGAGGACCCAGAGCAGCGGCCAGAGATGGCAGAAGTGGTAACAGTGCTCGCAACGTTTGCAGCAAGCGAAGCAGCGCAGGAAGTCAAAAGCGTCGCCAACACCGACGCTAGTGTGAACACTGCACGCGAGGCTCAGGAAGACGGCATTGTCGCCGATGATGGTGAGAAGGAAGCGATGACCGCATCCGCATCGAAGGCGATGGACGAGCAGTCTGCGACGACCACAGAGCAGACTCTGGACGCAAAGGCACTCGCGAGAGAAGCGAAGAAGCGTGCGAAAGAGGCAAAGAAGGAAGCAAAGCGCGTGCGCAAGATGAGTCGACAGGACTCGAGCAAGTCGCACTGCATTGTAATGTGAGGAGTCCAGGTCGCGCACTCGGTGCGCAATCGGCAACCCAGCCTGATGCCTTGGAGCAGCATTTCGTGCCATGAAGACAGACAGACACTCGAGCAAAGCGAACCAAGGCGGAAACGCACGATCACTTCTGGCAGCGATGGCGTTGCTGCGAGCTCAATGGCAGTGATGTCGGACGTGAAGATGAAGATGATGAAGATGGAAGACAAAAAGGCAAAGCGGACAAGAGCGCTTTCGTATGAGGAGCAAAGCACACGCGCGATAGCAGCAGCAACAGTGTACAAGCAATCAAGTGATCGACTGCTAGCTGCGACAGCGCTCAAGGTGGTGCCTTACGTCGTTGTGGATGAAGTCGGTAGCGGTAGTAGGAGTGCAGGAGGTTTTGGTATGTGCGTGATAGTAAGAACAGCAGCAGTAGGAGGAGCGTTGATGGATGTCTGGAGCGTCTCGTGAGTGCGACGATCAGATGGAGCAAGCGTTTGGTTCGCCTTCGAGACGTACTTGAGTCGTGGCTTGAGCGATAATGCGTCTGTGCGCTATTGCTGCTGGTGCTGTGAGCACGACCACATTGCTCTTGCGCAGACTGACATCCTGCTGAGCTCCCAGTCACAAGCGACGCTCTTCAGACCACCAGAGTCACTCGCCAACACGCTTACACGCGACAAGCATCTGCTGGCGCAACCAGTGAACGAAGTGACCTCCCTTTCTCAGCACACCAATCAACACGCTGCGATTGGCTCGAGTCACGCGCGACTACTGGAAGTGGCGCGGATGCACGCGACTGCAGCGCTGCGAGTTTGCGAGTGGTCCTCTCAGTCGATCACAACGCCTTCATGAGCGTTGCTGTGATCGTGCTTGCATGTTAGTCAGTCATTCAGTCAGTCAGTCACTCTACCTCTGGCTTGACGACGTGCTTGCTCGAGTGCTACGTCGATGCGAGCGCGCGCATAAGTCGCGTGCATGCGCTAGGTGCTTGCTAGTCATCTGCAGTGCAGTGTGCGCTGTCTCCATCAGTGGTTGTCTCGCTCGCTCTTTTGCTCTCTTGCTCTCTCTCGTTCGCTGTATCGACTTGTAGCGACGAGCATCGCACACATCAGCGCGCTTGCAGCTACTCGAGGTAGGCACACGCACGCACATACTTGCCCACTCGCTCATTCACTTTGGAATTCGCCATGAACCCCGCCAGTCTTCTCGAGCGGCTCTCGAGCCCGAGCCATGCCAAGACGCTTCTCGACGACAAGTACAACGAAGCCAAGACGCCGGACATCGAAGGCGGTGCGATCCGGCCGGGAGGTGCACCGAACCTCTACAGCCGCGCCAACATCGGTGTGATCGCGCAGTACGCTGCGACCGGCGTCGTCTACGGCTCGCTCCTCGGCGTCGTGTACCCGTTCCTGAACAACTACTTGCACATGACCGGCACGGAGACCGCGTCTGCGAACGCACTGCTGTCGATCCCATGGACCTGGCGCATGTTCTTCGGCGGCGTCTCGGACTGTTATCCGATCTGTGGCTACCGCCGCCGTCCGTACATCATCCTCGGCTGGCTCATCGCCTTTATCGCGTGCTTCGCCATGGCAGTGATCCCGATCGGCGACCCGTACTACCCGGACTCGAGTCTGAGCTACACGCCCGAGTCTGAGCTCACGCCCGAGCAGCTCGATGCGCTCAACCG